>KN825086.1:0-33142 GCA_000827395.1 Paxillus rubicundulus Ve08.2h10 | reverse complement strand
CCATAGGCTGGGTCAGCCCATGCAAACTCCTGTCCCTGAAAGAACCAATCAGGGTATTTGGCTGCTGCAGTATGTTCAAATGCCCAGGCATCATGAGCTGATCCTGTCATGCCATGTAAGTAGTCAACAATACAGACATTAAAGGGGGGGTTTCCAATCTAGGACACTATTATATCAATCTTGTACAAGGATTTGACTCATACCTGGACATTGAGGCCATGGTTGGATTTTCAGGTAAAATAAGCCTCACCATTCACAGCTGACTTGGCATAAAGAGGAACAATGGTGCCATCATACATAATCCATCCCTCCCGCCATGTGCCCTTGAATCCAAGATGCCCATCTACCCAGCACTTTTCCTGCTCCTTTTCTGTGGCTGTGGGAAGGCATGCAAAGGCACCATGCATTGCTTCTGTGGCATGAAAGCTTTGCTTTATATATAGCTCCACCACACCTTTGGAGCAACCTGCAAAGTGGGCAATGTCCTCTGGTGATGCACCATTGCCACATTGACCCATCCTATATAATGCCACCCCCAAATGAACCTCAATTGCCTCCTGAACATTGCCAAAATTGTTGAAGAAGACTGGATGATCCTCAATAAGTGACAACATGATCTGAAAGACTCCAGAAGAGAGAGATACACAGCATGTTGATGAAACAGTGATGATCAGATGGGGATTGAGCATACTCCCAAGCAAGGTGTAAGCTACCAGACTTGAGCACAGGAGGCCAACCTTGCAGATATTGGGTTTGACACATAGCCAAAATACAGCCAATATCAAGATTAAGCTCTTGTGCTAGGTCTTCAAGAGTCTCTGGAGGGTGAGATACAGCCTGCAAGACCATAAGCAAGATGTATGCAGCAAGATATTGGTGATGTAGTGTTGTTCAAACCATGGTTGATGTGTAAGATCAGTGGTCTCACTGCATTGGCATTGGCAAGTGGCTTGATGATGCCCAATAAGACAGATTACATAATACTAAGTCAACATTAGTCAACTTGACAGTCAAGTCCTTTCTACAGCGTTCACGTGACCAACAGTGACAGCGATAACTCTGAGCTCCCCTAATAGAGTAGCTGTCGTTCTTACACAAGCACTTTGCCGTGCCATCCATGTGACGAATGGCAACAAATAAAAGTCTGCGGGAGTACACAGACGCCCCTCCTCGACTTCATTTTTGTCAAGTCCTCTTCTTGCCGTGGAAAACGTTACGCTAGCACAATGGGACCAGACCACCACAGTGCAGTCGAAGAGCACGGTGAATATCTCCCTGGGCCAGTGCCAGGAACACCACTGGTCAGCAAGGAAGATGATAAGAAGCCTGCAGCTCCCAGTGAGCAAGCTGAAAGACAAGAAGGGGATTATAGTATATACACATTATCTGAGAAATGGGTTATCGTTTCCATGGCCTCACTGGCGGCATTGTTCAGGTAAGTCCCAGTTTTGTGGAGTAGGCCCAACATTCAAGAATGTTTCTTAGCCCGCTGACAGCGAATATTTACCTCCCCGCAATTCCCACCATAGCTACTGCTTTTGACAAATCCATCGAGCTCATAAACTTGACCGTAACTGTGTACATGGTCCTACAGGGTGTTGGTGAGTTTCCCCCATCAGTACGTGCTTGACAAGCCAATGATTGATTAATCGGGTACTATCAGCTCCTATGTTCTGGGGAACACTAGCAGATCGCCTAGGAAGACGCCCGGCATTTCTTGCGTGTCTCCTGGTCCTGAGCGCGGCCTGCACCGGGCTTGCCTTGGTTCCAACTTCGGACTACTGGCTATTAATGTTTCTCCGCTGCACACAAGCCGCTGGATCCGCGAGCACGGTTGCGTTGGGTGTGTTTAAGGGCACGGAAAACAATCCTTTGCTAAACGTCTGGCAGGTGCTGGAGTCATTGGTGATATCGCAACCCGCGCCGAGCGTGGAGGTTTCTTTGGACTATTCGCTCTGGGTCCTCAAGTATATTCTTCTTCAGTGATGTTGGAGGCGTCTAACGGATTTTGAATCAGTTTGGACCTACTTTCGGGCCTGTTATTGGCGGCGCTCTCGCACAAACTGTCGGCTGGAGGTGAGAGACTACCTACCCCGAGTCGCTCACGGTCCAAACGTTTACTGATACCTTCATGTGAAACAGATGGATCTTCTGGTTTCTATGCATACTCTCTGCAGCATGCTTTGTTGCCATGTTGACGTACGGCTATCTCACACCAAAGTCACAACGACGCTCAGTTTGCCATCTATAGGTTCCTTCCAGAAACTTTGCGACGACTAGTTGGCGATGGCAGCGCGATCCCTTCGAAAATTTATCGCCCCCTAATTCCACTTGTTGGGCGCGGGCGGCAAAACACGGGCGTGGACCTGCCCCCGCCACCACCGCTTTCTAACCCACTTCGAATACTGACGTACCTCGATGTGATGAATCTGTTGGTCTTCAACGGGATTCTGTACTCCATATTTTATGCTGTGACCGCCACGATCTCAACCCTATTTCAATCAACATATCCATTCCTGAACGAGATTGATATTGGGTTGTGCTTTTTAGCCATTGGCGGGGGGACTATCATTGGTGGTCTTGTCACTGGGAAACTCCTAGATAGGGATTATAGGTTAATGAAGGAGAAGATCGCGCGAGAAGCCTCAGCGAGCGCAGAAGATCCTGCACGTCCAGACGACGCTACCAAGGACGACAACTTCCCCATCGAGAGGGCAAGGATGCGGGTGGTCCCATTACATCTGATTGCGTACACAGTATGCTGCGCTAGTTATGGATGGTGTCTTGAGAAAAAAGTCAGCATGGCAGCGCCACTGGTTCTGCAGATAGTGTGTAAGTTCTGCCAAGTCCAGGCGTTGAATTGCATTTCACCAGCCATTTCCACGCTCCGCAGTGGGAATATCGGGTATTGCTGTGATGAACAGTGTTCAGACCCTCCTAATCGACTTATTGCCCGCGCAAGGCTCGTCAGTAAGCGCATGCGTAAGCGCCATCCTACTGGTGACTTCGAATACCTCGGCTTACGACTGACTACTAATAGAATAACCTGGTCAGATGCAGCTTAGGCGCTGCCACCGTCTCGGTCATTGACCTATCGTTGAATGCTCTTGGGACGGGGTGGACGTACCTACTGCTTGGAGGAATTAGCCTCGCGACAATGCCTATGATCTGGTTTGCAGTGTGGGTAGGTCCTCGCTGCCAAGCCGAACGTCGTGCAAGACAAGACAATGCAACGTAAACTGACTCAATTAATGTAACCAGGGACAACGCAGTCCACGACATACCGACCTACATGCGTACATGCCCCAGTACAGGGTTTTTCTGCTAATACGAGGTAGTTAGACGTGGGGATCTGACAAATGAGTTGAGGAATCATACATGCTACGAAAAATGAGCTGCTATGCGGTCTCCGATCCCCTGAAGCTCCTTGCTTCCTTCGAGAAGTATTCGAGTACTCTCTGAGACTTCCTTCCGCATACACTCTACTTCTTCCTCACCAGGCAGGGTGCTGATGAAGTCGGAACGTCTCAGGTCCTCGATGATGCGACGTGTTTTGTCGCCGCGAATGAAGTCGTCGCGCAGACAACGAATGAGCTGGTTTTGTACAGCAGGCGTGTAGACGGGAGAGTTACGGATAAGCTGCTCGAGTCTCTGGCAAGTAGCGGTGCGGTTTTCTACCGCAGCCTGGAACCGTTCGATTAAGAGAACATTGCCGTAGTTGAGGGTGGCGGTGGCGGTGGCGGTTGCCTTTCCTTTTGATTCTGAGTTTGTACTCGATTCTGCTTGAGACGTCGATAAGGCCCCTGGGTCGGCGAGTGTGGCTTCTCGGATCAAACGCGTAAAGTGGTCTCTGCTGGCGAGCGATTTCCGCTTATGCTTCCGTGGTGTCTGGGTCTTGGCCATCGTCTGCAGGGGATGAGCAAAAAAAAAAATAGGATGAGCGATGCTAGGGGAAGACTTTCAAGGAACTCACGTGTGCTTAGAATATCACGGCCTACCGCGTGTTGGTAGGTACGTGACAGTGATACACTCAAGCCTGTAACCAAGTCTCACCAATGAGCTATGCTGGTATCTGTGCAACACTCACTTCGTATATCTCGAGGAAAGTGATGTGCAGATCCGGGGAACTACGGGTAATGAGCCTCTTGAACCCGCTATTGAGGCGACGGTAACGTTGGTTCCGGAGACTAGGGTTCACCAAGGCTTTCTAGCTTATACAACCTCCTTGGAGTCTTGCGCGTTAATATGCCAGACCAAAGTCAAGTAAGAACTAAGAACTGTGAATTTGCCTTGCATGGACCACTAAACTGGCCCTAAGGTAGGTTTGAGCCCGACGAATAACAAGATTTGGATGACTACAGTCCACGACGACGGGGATTATTCTGGTTAAGCCTCAGTCAGGTTCAGTGATTAGTGATTAGTGACTAGTCTTAGTAGCAGTGGCACCGACTGGCACAGATCACGTGGCTCCAGCAGTGCTCAATATCTAGATGTCATAATATAAGGATTTCTATACGTACTCAAGACCAGAAAAATGTATGTGGCCATCAAAACTTGAAACCACCAGCCAGACCCATCACATTCTTTGGGTCCACCTGGGCTTTGAGACTGCGCAACCTAGGCAAGTTGTCTCCATAGATATTCTCCAGTGGCGTATCGTAGATCGCATAGTTAGGGTAGCGGGCCGCGTCAGAGACGCCTGACTGCGCTGACAGAGTGCTGGCGCTTTGCCGAGCCGCAGAGTGCATTGAATCATCCGACGTCTCATTCGCCCATGAGTAGTAAATCTTGAGTGGAGTGATCCCTTGTGCACGAGAGGGAGGGAAAGCCGGGGGAGTGGATGCATGTGTGTACAACGAAGGAATGAAAGGTTCCACGACATAAGACACGAACTGGGCATCGAGAGATGTTCCCCAGAACTAGAGGCGAGGGTTATCTGTCTGATCTGTTTCAATGGAGACCTGACTTACAGTAGTTTCGTTGACAATTGCATCAAGGAACGACGTCGAATAATTCAGTCCAGAGATGGTGTTGAAGATAGCTCTGTCACAGATCCATGAAAAAACATATTATACGCCTCCGCTTGGCCGTCGCTCACCGGCTTCCATAGGTAGCATTTGCCATCGATGTTTTAACGAGTGCGGAGAAAGAGAGCGTTGTGACGTTCGTGACAAGAGCGGGTATAGCCAAGAACTCATCAAACACACCCGAAGGCGGGGTGGGGGCATTGTAAAATATCAATGCAGAGGGTGCCAACTGCAAGGTATTAACTACTCAGCGGGACCAACAATGACAGTAGGCACACCGATTTCCGACTGCCGAAATAATCGTACGTGATCATTAGTGCGGCCTTTGGGTCGGTTGTATTCGCTGCGAAATTGGCAGTCGCTTGATTCACTTCCTCAACATGGTCTGGAGTATATGAGATGAACCCGCCCTACAAAAGGTGACATGAGCGAGCGGATTGCATCCTTCCGTATGTGCGATAAACTCACCCAGACCTGCGTTTGAGGGAATGTCTGTAGTGTGAACCTCGTGACGATACCCTACGTGCGAATAAGCACCGAGAAACATGATTTTCTTAACCACGCACGAAGTTGTTGAAACCTCCCTGCAAATTGTAAGTGATACTCTATTGAGGCCCGTCCGCTTTAGAGACGTACTCTCAACCCAAAGAACAGCTCCGAGTTCGACTTCTCGGTCACGTTTCTCACAGTCCCGTCGGGACTCACGAGTTCATAGGCTTCTACGGTATCTATGGTGAGGCCGTACTGGTTGGTCAGGTAACTGTACCCTGTCCACCGAATTCAGGATGGTTTCATGTCACGAACCAAGTACAAAGAACTGACCTCCGCCAAGGCACAGTCCACTTACGCCGACACCGGGTCCTCTCGCGCCAACGACATTCACATCATATGGTTCAAGAGCTGCATAGACCGCGTCCCACGTCAACCCTGCGCCAATAGTCGCGGTCTGCGCGCCGAGGTCGTAGACGACATCCGAGAAGCGGAACATTGAAATTTGAACCCCTATCGTTGATGAGAACCCTGGGTTCGTAGTATGACCTCCGCCCTTGACCTTCGAAGCATGTTAGTCACGCCTCAAGAGTTGTCAATGGAACTTACTCACTGCAAATGGCGTGCGCATCGCGCCTATGATTTGGAGCTAACGGAGCCCCGGCATCAGATGCTCCCGAAGAGATCAGACAAGCCGAACTTACTGCTTTGCCCAAATCCTCAGCTGTTCCCGGCTCAAAAGAGCAGGTTGCATTCTGAGAGCTTGACGAAGCCCAATGGGTGATACCCCTTGGGTAGGGCAGCGTACCTGCGCGAGTGAGATCCCGCACTTTTACGATAGTAGCAAACTGCATACCTGGGTAGTACACTCCAGAGGCAGCAGACACAGAGGCAGCTATCTGTTCGCAAGCCGCAGCGGTGTTGTGCTCACCGGCAAGCGTGCCGCCGTTGTCCAAGGAGGCGGCGATCAATGTCGAAAACGATACGAAAGCGACAAACGTTCGAAAAGCCATGGAGATCCAGATGCAAACAAGGGCGGGAGTTGCGATATGAGATGCGGCCTTAACTGCATTTTATACGGGCTCGAAGTCGATTACGACCCTGACGTGTGTAAACCGATCTTCGCGACGAATTCGTAACCGATTAGTTGCGGAAAAACAGACAACCGCAGCTAGTAACGTTAGCCAGTCTGCCTTGGGCTCCGATACAAGTCTCAGAGCACCAAGCGGGACGTTGATAAAATCGCCACCGTGACCAAATTGCCGCTTACAGCTCATCATGATGAACAATTGTCCTCCCTCAATGGTGTGTCTATGGGAGGCTATCAATACCAGACAAATTAAATGAAGAATCTGTCGTGTCGTGAGACGGTATGCTCATGAGTGTGAGGCAGAACCAGCCTGAGCTTCCAATATCGTCTTCGAGTAGCGCAGGGGCTCGCTGAACTTGGACGTCTTATAGTAGGAGAAAAGGTCTTGCCATGAAGTTGATGATGCGTTATGATTTCCCTATTGGGGAGAGTCACGAACTTGTCGTTCAAGTCGTGCTCACAGCTCTCCAAGAGCACCCTTGCAACACTGGGACCGACACAGAGCCATTGTGCTTCAAAAAATGGCCCTGTTTTCTCAGAGCATTGTGTCGCTCCCCCCCAGCCTCAGATCATTAGTGCTGTCCTACAATTCATCCGCGACCATTGGCATCAATTCTGCAGTCCGAAGGTCTTTTAGTTCAACAACCAGGGTTCCGCACTCTCGTGTCGTCTCTCCATATTTCTCTAGGCTACGCGTTCGTCCTCGGACGTGGCGAACTTCATTATGGCTCGTACCCATTGTCGGAGGGATATCCATATACCTCTCCCCCAATCCCAAGCTACACCTAGCTTCTGTATTTTCGTCACCTACCCTCATCCCCTGCCCGAAAGATCGGGATAACGCTCGAGAGTTCACCAACAAAGATATGATCGGCTCACCCGCAGAGCCCCACCAGTCTATCCTCTCGAGAGTGCTTTGGCTTTTACAAGATTACATCTGGGAACCAGTTTTGACAGCAAGACGGTTCATATACCTCTTCTACTTATTTGTGCCCGTCATGATCATGATGCCAATGCTGCTTATTGGAAATCCGGACAAGTCCCTGCAAGGTGATCGTTGGGGCGCTGTGTGGTGGTACGGTTTTCTTGTAGCAAGAATGCAAGCCGCTGGACCAACTTTCACAAAGGTGATCATATTCACAATTCGCGGCATCTCTTCCATTGATTATCCGTAGCTCGCGCAATGGGCCGCAACTCGCGCAGACCTCTTCCCAAGTCAACTTTGCGACAGAATGGGAGCGACGCACTCGCAAGGGAGACCTCACTCATTAGCTTACACGAAGCAGGTCATAGAAGCAGTCTTCGACAAGCCTTTCGACGATGTATTTGAGGAATTCGATGCAAAACCCATTGGGACCGGTGCGATCGCGCAGGCAGGCTTTCAGCATATCTTGACATGTATACATTTATTCAATTTGACCTGCAGGTATACAGAGCCACCCTTAAACATAATCTACTCCCACTATCGTATCTTGGACCCAAGCGTCAGGCGAAGTCACCCGCCGGATCTTTGGCACCCGTCATACTGCAAGATCCGCCGCCTCCAGTTCCTACTGCATCGGTTGCGATAAAAGTCCTCCACCCCCGAGTTTCCAAGATGATCGAGCGTGACCTCGCGATCATGTCCTTCTTTGCCAATATCATCACACTTCTTCCTGGCATGCAGTGGTTATCTCTCCCCGAAGAGGTTTCTGTCTTTGGTGAAATGATGAATCGGCAACTGGATCTTCAGAATGAAGCTGAAAACTTGCTCGTTTTTGAGAGAAACTTCGCATCGCGTAATCTACCAGTGACCTTTCCACGCCCTCTCAGGATCTTCTCTACAGCCGATATCTTGGTGGAGGAATTCGAAAATGCCGTACCATTGGAAACCTTCTTGAAGAACGGAGGTGGCCCTTTCGATGACCAAGTCGCTACTATTGGACTTGATGCGTTTCTGGTAAGAGGACTTGTTGGCCTGACTATCCTTCTAATGAAATATTACAGAATATGCTTCTACTGGACAACTTCGTTCATTCCGATCTTCATCCAGGGAATATCATGGTTAAATTCACGCGACCACCCACGACCCGCGACTTTCTATACCACGTGGTCGGCACCCTTTTCTCACAATCACAAACTGACTGGTATGACCCCGTTGTCCACCACCCTGCGGAGTCGGATGCAATCGTGTCCAAATTAAAGCGACTCAAAAACGAAGAGTGGAAAAATGAGCTACAACGCGTCTCGGACCAAGGGTACATCCCAGAAATCGTGTTCATCGACGCTGGTTTGGTCACAACACTTAATGCCACAAATCGCAAAAACTTCCTTGACCTTTTCCGCGCTGTTGCAGAATTCGACGGCTATCGCACCGGACAACTCATGGTCGAACGGTGCCGGACTCCCGAATTGGCCATTGACACAGAGACATTTGCACTGAAGATGCAACACATCGTGCTGAGCGTCAAGCGCAAGACATTCTCTCTCGGTCAAATTAAAATATCGGATATCTTGAAGGACGTGCTGACGGCAGTTAGGCAACACCACGTGAAGATGGAAGCCGACTTCATCAACACGGTGATATCCATCCTGCTGTTGGAGGGAATCGGGCGGCAATTGGATCCGGGCTTGGATTTGTTCAAGTGTGCGTTACCCATTCTGAGGCAACTTGGGAGGCAGATGACGGCGCAGGAGTCAATAACCCACCTACCGTCAAGCAATCTCGGGACGCTGTTGAAGGTAAAATCCACGATCCCCATGCTTGTTAGCTTCATTGAGAGTATGTCTCTAGGTTTGGATGTGGCTTGAGGCACGACAACTAGCCTCTGCTGCTTTCGTGAACATTGACGACCTAGTGAAGTATGATCTGTATGTCCTCCCCATCTGGATGTGATTTCGTGGTTCTTACCCCGCTTAAGGCTGGTTCCAAGTATCTAGCGTTCGACTTTTTGGCATGGTCACAAGACATCATAGAATATTGCCTGTGTAGTGGTTATAGAAAGCATTGTGATCACCGTTCATTCTCGTCTTGGGGAACCACAGTAACTCATTAATCAGGTTCATTTAATTTGGTAGTGCAATATTGAAGGTTTAGTCTCCCGTAGGCAGAGCATGAAAACAGCATTGAAGGTTATACTTTATTAATTCGCGGGAACTTTAACAGACCCAACGCGTTTTCTTCCTGTGTGCGTTTCAACTTTCAACGTCCTCGTGAAATCCTCGGGCTCACAAACACATCTTGTGCAGGACGTTAATGGTTGTGTGTTGGCCGTTTGGGACGATAAAGAGAACGTTGATGATCTATCGAGCAGTGTGATCTCTCGTGGACGATTAATTCGGGCGTTCCGCTTTGTTGGTGAACGTGTGGGCAATGACTTCCCTCCTTGTACGCTTCTGGTCCATGGACGATCACGTTGTGGTATGCTCGACAGCCTCCAACGTTTCGTGTGTTATACTCCCTCTCGTTGCAAAGAAGACCTTATGTGACGTTGCATGGCTGCATGGCTGAAAGCCAACATCATGAAAGCGCTGCATCGAACGGATGGTGCGTCCCCTGTCACGATGGTCAATAGTAGTCGGCAAATCATACCCTCGTCCTTGTATGAATGTTACGAGTTGGTCGCTGCGGATACTCCGACTCCAGAGTCATCTTCAGCAGCCCATATGTGATAGAAAGTCTCGTGGTACCATGGACTTATGTACTTCATATAATCATGTCGTAGATCTGTCAACTTGAAGCAAGAGAAGCTCCCAAGGAATTCAGAGAGGAACTAACTCGCGAAGAATATGACAGTACACGGAGTAACCTACCTACACTGGGACGTGTATAGGCTGGGGGCGTTCAGATGGCTTGCCTAACTTGCACGCTGACGATAACAAGGCAATGCGGCGACGAGCTGACCCATTGAAAGTAGCTGCGATCCTGCAGTGGTGCGAGTTCGACTTGCTATCGATACGGCCAACTGCTTGTAAAAACCTGTATAACTCTGTAGAATACTCAGTGCATTGGTAAGTCACTATATAGAGGGTAGGTACCTGTAGAATACTACAGGACAGTTAGTATGGTAGATATGTGTAGTACGAATGTACTACTCACCTCAGTGTACTGTAAGTCACTGAGGTGTCTAACTAGACACGTGATTACGTAAGCTACCTAAATAGGTACGCATACCGGTTGTAATCCAACACTGCTAATTTGCAATATTTGAAATTGTGTAGATCTAATCTTTTGGCCTTTTAACGAATCATTTGCTTCACCATGGCGTCCGCATTGTTAACCTCCAACGTACCTGGTCTCGCTCTAGTTTCGAGAGGGAAAGTCCGGGACATATATGCTACCTCGTCCAAAGACCACCTCCTGTTCGTCGCGACCGACAGAATATCCGTGTTCGATGTCATCTTAAAGAACGTTCGTGACCATCTTCACGACATCGTCACTTGCTCAGCTCAGAAATTGGTTTGATTAACAGGGCATTCCGGACAAGGGGAAGTTGCTGACCAGCATATCATTATTCTGGTTCGACAAACTCAAGAATATCGTCCAGAATCATCTGGTCACTGTCAACATAGATGAGATGCCAGAAGAGGTGAAGGAGTGCAGGGACCAGCTAGAGGGACGAACTATGCTCGTGAAGAAGGCGAAAGTTATACCCTTGGAGGCGATCGTCAGGGGGTATCTCACTGGTGCGGTGCATCCTCAGGTTAGCCAGATCGGGACTCATGCCACTCGGGTTTGTCAGGCTCAGCGTGGGCGGAATACAAGAAATCTGGCACCATGCACGGAATTCGCTTGAGGGAGGGCATGGTGGAATCCGAGAAGTTGGAGGAACCGCTCGTCACTCCATCGACCAAAGCCGAGCAGGGGGCACATGACGAAAACATCTCTCCGGAAACAGGTACCTTCCATGCCTCTGTGTTCTGTCCGTCGACCTCATACCCCTTTTCCCCTTTCCCTTTCAGCCGCGCAAGTGATTGGCGCAGAATTGTATGCCCAGGTTGCAAAAATCTCCCTGGACCTGTACAAGACCGCAGCAGAGCATGCTTTGTCATGTGGTCTGATTCTTGCCGATACTAAATTCGAGTTCGGTCTCATTCCCTCGTTGGACGGATCAGCAGAGGAACTCATTCTCGTGGACGAAGTGCTCACACCCGACTCATCACGATACTGGCCAGTCGCTGGCTATTGTCCTGGGAAATCACAACCGAGTTTCGACAAACAATATGTGCGTGATTATCTGACTTCAGTGGGCTACAAGAAGGGCTTTGAAAGTGGACCAAATGGGGATGGCGAAGGGTGGGGTATCAGCGACACTGTCATTCAGGAAACACAGACAAAATATAGAGCCACAGAAGAAATGTTGAAACGGTCCTCGTGAAGACATTTATAGAAGAGACAAAAAAAGGTGTTTATGACGTATTTGTGAAGACATGTATACCTATAGAACATAGGCCTCCGCCAGTAGGTGAAAACTACTCCAAATTTTCACTTGAGTGGCGCCAGCATGTCTGTCCAACATCGCTCGTACTGCACGGCAGGCTTCACGGCCACAGAAAGAGCACGCGCAGCCGTTAGTGGCCAGTGAGGGTTGCGCAGGAGCTCTCTGCCAAGGAGAACTACGTCTGATTTGCCGTCCTTGAGGTATGACTCCGTTTCGATTGGCTCCGTGAGGAGACCAACTGCACCAATAAGCAGGTCAGGGTGCGCTTTCTTCAGAGCTTCAGCAAAAGGAACCTTGAACGCGGTACCGTTGTGAGATATGGCCGGCCAAGAATAGAAGATATGCATACTTGGTAGCCATGCTTTAACGGGGGCTTCTGTTGCACCAAGTTGCCACCGGTGCTGGTGTCGACCAGGTCAACTCCAAGACTCTTCAACTCGCCAAGGAAGATCTTGCTCTGTTCAATACCCCACTGTTTCCATTCTTCATCCTCACCCAGTTCCGGACCCTCTGCCCAGTCCGTTGCACTTATCCTAACAAACAGGGGCTTGTCTGCCCAAGTTTTACGCACGCCCTTGATTACACGCAATGGGAAGCGCATACGGTTCGTAAGGTTACCACCGTAGGAGTCAGTGCGTTTATTGGAAATGGGGGAAAGGAACTCGTGTATGAGGTATCCATGGGCTCCGTGAACCTCGACGAAGTCGACTTTTTATTTTCCAAATTAGCATGATCAACGAGTTGTAAGTTCAGAAATCCTCACATCCAGCTTTCTTACACCTCTCTACGGCTGCAATGAATGCATCTTCGACATATTTGATGTCTTCCTCTGTCATTGCTATCGGCTTGGGGGATGTGTCAGAGAAAGGTATATCGCTTGGGCCGTAGACTGACAAAACGGTGTAAATTAATTGGATACCTCCCTGAGTGCTGCTCACCGTTGTCTGGCCATCCTCCTCCTTCCTTCTGCGCCACATGAGCGCTGGACATACGGGTATCAGCTGCATTTGCGCAAACCCATGGAGCATAGATGGATGCCTTCCGGCCGGCGTGTGCAAGCTGTATTCCGATAACAGTGCCCTGCGAATGTGCAAAGTTTACGATGCGTTGCAGAGGCTCTATGTGGCTATCAGACCAAATTCCCTACACGGCCATGAGTTCGGGCGGTGGGGCACGGAGGTAATCCTGACCAGATCCTCTGGGGATATGCGCCCTTCGGGCACAACTGCGGTGGCCTCAACCACAATAGCTCCGACGCCTCGTGAGGCAAAACCCTGGGAAAATGGACAGGTGAGGGATGTTCGGAATATAAAAAAACACGCAATGGTACAAACGCCAAGGTGAACGAGATGCCAATCAGTGGCTTTCCCGCGGTCGGAGCTGTATTGACACATGGGGGACTGACGATAAGAATCAGAAAACAGGTGCAAGAAGATGACAGAGGGGCTGTACCATCCATATCCTGTTCTTGAAGGTGACATTTTTAATCGTAAGTGGCTGGAATAACAGAGGGAGCTCGGTGTTTTGGGTGAAAATGTTCTGATAGACTATCGGTGACTAGTCGCTCAGAACAAACGAAACGCACGGTATTGGTATAAGCCGAGCCTATCTCTGGCTCGTTCAAAGGAAAGAAACCCTGAACACCAGGAGCCCCCTTGTTCGGGTTCAACGATGCTTGATCTGGAGCAGCTACATCCTGCTCTATCGGGTCAGTACTCGTTGGTACCGCCATGCTTGATGTCTTGTAAATGGAAGAAAGAGGCCGTTGAACTACTTTTCTGAGCATCGCGGCGGGCTACTCAACGGTGCAGGAATATGGAGAGGTGTATTATACCACTTTCCAGTTAGCACTCTTAAGTAGGAATCGTGTGTATTTTTGAAGGATTCCATATGTTTCGACTCAGATGGTATGGGGGCGGCCGCCAGATCACGACATGGCAACAACTATCTGACACGCGCTTGTGGATCAAGCGTGCATGCACTGATGGCGGTAGAGAACAAGTGTGTGTGAAAGCAAGTTGGCAACCCACTGATGTATCATCCCAAACGGTCTCTAAGTACTCTTGGTATCTGCCAGTATCATGCCTAATCGGAACCTTTCCAGTCTTGCCAACATACTTCTCCCTCACCTTCAGAAAATAGAACCAGATGCTCAGTTCACTTACAGCATTCCCGTCATCACTTCATCGGCGGGAAACAAATATTACGCAAAGGTCGGGAATACCAACGAAAAGGAGCAATATCTCGGAGAGGCTGAATCCCTCCGGGCCATTCACAATGCCGCCCCGGGATTGGTGCCCAAGGTGTTTGCGAGCGGGGTAGTGGAGGGCGAATCAAACAAGGAAACTGGTCGACCTTACTTCCTGTCCGAGTTCAAGGAATTGGGCAGCTTGTCTGCCGGCTCAGGGGAGGTCCTGGGTAAGAGGCTCGCCGAGGAATTGCATACGTTCAAGAGCAGCCAAGGTTATGGTTTTGGTGTTCCGACATACTGTGGGGCGACGAGGCAGGAAAACGGCTGGTTCCAGACCTGGGAAGAATGCTATAGCATCATGATTGGGAACCTCTTGCTCAAACTCAAAGGTAGGGGTACATTCACAGAATTGGTAACCAAAGGCGAGGAGGTAAGGGCCAGGTACGTGCCACCAATTCGCTGATACTGCAGCAAGTTGCTTATTGTGCAGGGTCATACCATGGCTGCTCCACCCTCTGAGAACAGAGCCAGTCCTTTTGCATGGTGACCTTTGGGTACGCCATACAAATCCAGTTCATGTATAGTGGCTGAGTCACCAGTAGAGTGGGAACACAGGTACTGACCAAACTAACGGTCAGCCAGTGATCTTTGACCCCTCTTCATATTATGGGCACAATGAAGCAGAGTGAGTGATGGAAGTGCTGAATCCAAGTAACCATACCTGAGCGTTGGCAGGTTGGCTATTGCTCGCATTTTTGGAGGAATACCCACCACCTTCTTCTCGACCTACCACGAATACATGCCAAAGAGCGAGCCTGTCGAGCAGTACGATCTGCGGGCGGACCTTTACGAGCTCTACCATTATCTAAATCATACAGTACTCTTTGGGGTAAGTAGACACGCAGGACTCGAGGGTTACAGAAATTGATTTTCGGTCGAAAGCAGGGTACATACTCGGGAAGTGCGCTCCAAAAGATGAACAGGTTGTTGAGAGAATGCCCTTGAATGTTCAAGCTAGCTGTCACAAGATCGTGTTTGTAAGCATTGAGTCCAAAAGTAGTCATTCCGGCGGCTCGGGAGTGCCGGAGCTCGAAAACAACGTGGGTGAACAGCTACAACAGGTGTCAACAAGGCTTACTCCAATCCGAGTCGTCGACACCCAATCGACACCGACGGCGCACTCAACTTGTCTTCGCCCTTTCATCATTGCCCACCTTGTTCACTGGACACGGGCGCCTCTCACAACGACTATAGAGACTTGTCAATTTTAGGTTGATTTGCAAGGGCTTGACCGTGCCCCAGTCCTCACAGTTTCTTCCTGCATCGTACAACTATGAGCCAAGGTATATATAGTCCTCATATCTGCCACTAGCAGCATCTTAAGCACTTCCATCAGACATTGAACCTTCGCAAACTGCGTTCTCGTATGATGACCCCAATTTCGGAATGGACGAAGAGGAAGAGGAGTACGAGGAGATAACACAAGAGGACTGCTGGACCGTCATCTCCAGCTTCTTTGAGCAAAAAGGTCTCGTCCGGCAGCAGCTGGACTCCTTTGACGAATTCGTCCAAAACACGATGCAGGAGCTAGTCGATGAAAACGCAGACCTCATCCTTGATCAAGCCGATCAACATACTGGCCATGAAGCGGACATGACGCGACGCTACGAAATCAAGTTTGGGCAAATCTACCTCTCACGACCGACAGTAACAGAAGCGGATGGTTCTGTAGTCCCCGTTTTCCCTCAAGAAGCGCGTTTACGAAACTTGACCTACTCCGCGCCGCTGTATATTGAAATGAAAAAGAGGGTGTTGATAGGTCGTGAGGATCCAGATGGTGTTCCCGGAGACACAATTTGGGAGGCGGAGGCACCAGAGACTGCTGATGATGCGACAAAAGTTTGGATTGGGAAGGTAAGTTCTTGAGCATGCGGAGGCTCCACTTCGAGGTAATCCGTCCTTCAGGTTCCCATCATGCTCCGGTCCACGTTTTGTATCCTTCGAGGATTGCAAGATCAAGACTTGTACGACTTGAACGAGTGTCCATACGATTCCGGAGGGTACTTTATCATAAACGGGTCGGAGAAGGTGCTCATTGCACAGGAGCGCATGGCGACAAACCATGTTTACGTCTTCGCAAAAGCCCAGCCTTCTCCTATCAATTTCCTTGCTGAAATACGGAGTGCCGTCGAGAAGGGCGGGAAGACGATCAGTCAATTCCAGGTCAAGATGTTTCACCGCAACCAAGAGCGATCTGTAAGTGCAAAGACTTGCGCGTAAAATGATATCACATCTATTCCATTCAGTTAGGAAATGTCATGAAAGCTACCATTCCCTATATCCGTGTCGACATTCCCATCTGGGTTGTTTTTCGTGCACTTGGCGTCATCTCAGACCGTGATATCCTCGAGCATATCTGTTACGATATGCAAGATTCTCAAATGCTCGAAATGCTCAAGCCCTGCATCGATGAGGGTTTCGTCATCCAAGATCGTGAAGTGGCCCTCGACTTCATCGGAAATCGAGGCACCACTACAGGTCTCTCTCGAGAACGCCGTATCCGTTACGCGCAGGAGATTCTGCAGAAAGAGATGCTTCCTCATGTCTCGATGGCCGAAGGGTCGGAGTCAAAGAAGGCATACTTCTTCGGTTACATGATCCATCGACTACTACTTGCTGCTCTGGAACGGAGAGAGCTAGACGATCGTGATCACTTCGGCAAAAAGCGTCTTGACCTTGCCGGCCCCTTGCTAGCTAATCTTTTCCGAATGTTGTTCAAAAAATTGACGAGGGATGTCTACCGATACCTTCAGAAGGTATGTAGAGGGATACCCATGGTTGGTGTGTACTCAAGGATTTACAGTGCGTTGAGACCCACAAAGAGTTCAACCTTTCATTGGCGGTCAAACATCAGACTATCACAAATGGTCTCAAATATTCTCTCGCCACTGGTAACTGGGGTGACCAGAAGAAGTCCATGGCTTCGAAGGCTGGTGTCTCACAGGTGCTCAACCGATACACTTACGCGTCTACTCTTTCGCACCTCCGTCGTTGTAACACGCCACTTGGGCGTGAGGGAAAGATTGCGAAACCCCGTCAACTACACAATACGCACTGGGGAATGGTCTGCCCTGCCGAGACCCCTGAAGGACAGGCCTGTGGCCTCGTCAAGAACTTGGCGCTCATGGCCTGTATCTCCGTCGGTTCTTACTCCGCTCCAGTTATCGAGTTCTTGGAAGAGTGGGGTCTTGAATCACTAGAGGAGAACGCACATTCGTCAACGCCTTGCACAAAAGTCTTCGTTAACGGTGTTTGGATGGGTGTACATCGCGACCCCGCTAACCTCGTCAAGACCATCAAGAAGCTCCGTCGCAAGGATGATATCAGTCCCGAAGTTTCAGTGGTTCGCGACATTCGCGAGAGGGAGCTTCGTCTCTATACTGATGCAGGGCGAGTGTGCCGACCACTCTTCATCGTCGAAAACCAGCAGCTCGCTTTACAGAAGAAGCATATTAAGTGGCTCAACCAAGGTTATCGTGACGACGATGGCGAGGAGTTCAAATGGGAACACCTGGTGAAATCTGGCATAATCGAATTGTTGGATGCCGAGGAGGAGGAAACGGTGATGATTTCTATGACGCCAGAAGACTTGGAGAACTCTAGGCTACAATCTGCAGGTATCAACCCTCACGAGAATGATGGCGACTTCGATCCTGCCGCGCGGTTGAAAGCAGGAATCAACGCACATACATGGACCCACTGCGAGATTCATCCTAGCATGATTCTTGGTGTTTGCGCCAGTATTATTCCTTTCCCCGATCACAATCAGGTATGTATGACTTACACACTTGGGCTGTTGAGGCTTATATTTGTCCAGTCACCGCGTAATACTTACCAATCGGCTATGGGTAAACAAGCCATGGGTATCTACCTCACTAACTTCTTGGTTCGAATGGACACGATGGCCAATATCTTGTACTACCCTCAAAAACCCCTTGCCACCACGCGTTCTATGGAGTACCTCAAATTCCGCGAGCTCCCTGCTGGCCAAAACGCTATCGTCGCCATCCTCTGCTACAGCGGTTATAATCAAGAAGATTCCGTCATCATGAACCAGAGTTCCATCGATCGAGGCTTGTTCCGAAGCATATATTACCGGAGTTACATGGATCTGGAGAAGAAGAGTGGGGTTCAACAGCTCGAGGAGTTTGAGAAGCCCACCCGCGACTCAACTCTTCGCATGAAGCACGGCACCTACGACAAGCTGGAAGATGACGGTCTTATTGCACCAGGTACGAATGTTAGGGGAGAGGACATCATCATCGGCAAGACAGCACCTATCCCACCAGATAGCGAAGAGCTGGGACAGCGTACGCGTACGCACACCCGACGAGACGTTTCGACCCCTCTGAAGAGCACTGAGAACGGTATCGTTGATCAGGTTCTCATCACAACCAACTCTGAGGGGCAGAAATTCGTCAAAGTCCGTGTGCGGTCTACGCGTGTCCCACAGATTGGAGACAAGTTCGCCTCCCGTCATGGCCAAAAGGGTACGATTGGTATCACATACCGCCAAGAAGATATGCCATTTACCGCCGAGGGTATCGTTCCTGACCTCGTCATTAACCCTCACGCCATTCCATCGCGTATGACCATCGGTCATCTGGTTGAGTGTCTTCTGTCAAAGGTTGCCACCCTCATTGGTAACGAGGGTGATGCTACTCCGTTCACTGACCTCACGGTGGAGTCCGTCTCGACCTTCCTACGCCAGAAGGGCTACCAATCTCGTGGCCTCGAGGTCATGTACCACGGCCACACGGGCAAGAAGCTTCAAGCCCAAGTATACCTTGGTCCTACGTACTACCAGCGTCTTAAGCATATGGTGGACGACAAGATCCACTCCCGTGCTAGAGGTCCCGTACAAATTTTGACAAGGCAGCCTGTGGAAGGTCGCAGTCGTGATGGTGGTCTCCGTTTCGGAGAGATGGAGCGCGATTGTATGATTTCACACGGTGTCGCTGCCTTCTTGAAGGAACGCTTGTTTGAAGCAAGTGATGCCTACCGTCTGCATGTTTGCGATATGTACGTGTCCCGAGGCAACTTCCGTTTGCTCCCATACTGAACTTCCCGATTAGTTGCGGTCTCACCGCAATTGCGAACCTCGTGAGTGTAATCCATGGCACAAATTTAGTTTCTTGTTGACAATATATTTTCATTGACAGAAAAAGCAAACTTTCGAGGTATGATTGTTCAACCTGTCAGATTTTCCGATCTGAGTGAGATTTTGTTGTAGTGTCGTGCCTGTAAGAACAAGACGGCGTGTTCTCAGCTATACATTCCCTATGCAGCGAAGCTGCTGTTCCAGGTTTGTTCAGTCTTCTTGGTGCTCCGCTTCTGTCATTGAGTGATCCTTTCTCAGGAACTGCAAAGTATGAATATTGCAGCTCGTCTCTACACTGTATCAACAGGTCGTGTCAGGGACTCTTCATAGCATGCACGACCGAAGTAGATGGTAATAAGGGTCCCTGTATACTACATATACTAATGACAAGGCTTGGTCAAATAAGTGAAAAGAGTGTGAGAAACCTAGTCATCTCTATCCTTTCGCTGCCTTCCTCCCATGAGGCCTTGTCGCTCGTCCGTATCCTGATTCTCGTCAACTGACCTGCGTTCACTGCCTCGTCGCTTTTTCGCTGCACTGTCAGCCTCATCATCGCTACCACCATCCTCGTCACCAATCTCAAAGACGACGTGGTCCTCGGCAAGCGCCTCAGGTTCCCTACGGTTGTTGACGAGCGTGACCTCGTCGTCTTCTCGTACCGTAGTCCGAAGCTGAAGGGCTTCAAGGTCATAGTCTTCGGCATCTTCATCCTCTTGTGCGATCTCATCTGACATAGCAAGCGTGGATATCGACACCAAGGGTAAGTATATTGTTGGTTGATCAGTTGGTAAACGACTTATCTGCGGTTGTTTTCGGTTGGACGCCAAAGGTAGGCAATTGACCAGAAAGAGACGAAGTAGAGGATCGCAAGATAGCCGTCAAGTAGCCACCAACGTATCCGCCAAGACTTGGCGGCATAGTCTGGGAAGGGCATGTTACGAATGATCGTTTAGTCCCTCGATTAACGTACCTTCAGCAAAACGGTCGGAAAACGCGAAAGAAGAGAAAACGAAGAAGATGGTGATCACGACGACTGCAGCAAGCAGAATGTAGTACAATCGTTTGAACATGTTCAACTTGTACCGCTGTTTTCGGATTGTGAGTTGCATCATCGTACCTGAGGATCACTGTCAAGGTCAATATCGAGAGGACGAATGCGCGACGTACCATTGAGTGAGTACAAGATCCACATGAGGAAACCACTCAAAGTAAACGCCAGAGGGATGATGAACATGAGGAGAGTCAATGCTGACGTCGACTCGAGTTCAAGTTCAACAATGCCAACAGCGTACAGCACTTGAACGACGTGAGGAAGTGTATGGTACATCCCGGTGTAAAACATACCTCCGAAAACGAAATGAGCACCAGCCAAAAGCTGACATTTCAACATTGTCTTTCCCAAGGATTCCCGCACAACGCTAAGGCCAAGCGAAACGACCAAAAGCATGAAGAACGACAACGCATTCCTACCAGCATCGAGTATGGCGACTGTAAATTAAAGCTCAGCGTGCCCACTTCAAAAAAAAAAAGCCTGGATACCAACCTACAAAGAGAAAAACAGTTGATGCAGTGTTTTTTCCGTGTGCGTTGAGATATCGATAGTACACTGCTTGCCTTTAAACGAGACACTCTTTGCTGGTAAACCCTAGACTCACCCCAGTTTGCTACCATCTCGATCACGAGAAACCCGATTAGGCTTGACAAATAGTACTGCAGGCAAATAATAAGCTAAACTGACTCCGCCAGTCAACCAAAGTACGCACTTGAATAGGGAGCAGTTCCGTAACGTGCTTGTAGCAGAAATAAGCCCAGGCAGAACCAAAAACCATGTACGCAAAGAACATGGCGAGATAGAACTACATTAGACAGGCCTTAGTTAGGGGTTATTGATGGGAAGGAATGAAACTTACGTTGACTTTCGGATAATCAGTGGCTGGGAGTTTACCGTCGAAGGTGTTTCTGAAAAGAACGGCACCGTTATAGGTTGGATGATATGGAGTTTCATTTGGGGCCTGGCGAACAACACTGGGAGACATCACTGTCACAGGCACAATGGCTAAAGGGAAAGGTGTGACTCTAGCTTCGTGAGGCCACAATATTTCAACTTGCCTGTGCAGTAGTATCCTGTCTTGCGAACCTGGTATTGTATTGGAGACGTATAAGCAAGCACCCCGGATGGGCTTGGGTTTAGGGCATCACCGTCCGCACGGGGAATAACATGGACCTCGACCGGCGCAAAACCCCTTAGCCAGGGCGACGCGTGTTCTGCCGGGGGCGGGGTCGGGTTGTTCTCAGTTTCCCATAAAGGTAACGAAGAGAACCTCTGTGATACGCCTGTTTGATTGAGTGCAACACTGGCGGTCCAAAAGCTGGTCTGGGACATGACAGTGTGGTCGTTCGGGTCCTCAGTTCCGAAGATGAATGTTCCAATATTCTCATACGAGCACAATCCCGACCTCACGGCATCGGTTGTGCAGACATAAGTTTTCTGCTGATTGAAGAGGGCTGTGAGAGGGCTGTGACGTGTACTGGTGCGGGCGTCACTCACGGGCAGAGAGTCGTCCGTCTCGGAGGTGACCTTACCTAGGTACTTGACATCCTTCCACTCGTATATGACCATGGCAACCTGGCCATGAGATGTACTAGGATCGAACGTCACTGTGATAACGTGTTCAACATCTGCTTCCGCTGTCGTGGAAGAACATTCTAGTGCTGCATACCGTTGATGTAGGTCTCGGGACCACCCCACATGCCCGAGCATACCTGCCTGGAATAGTCCGAGTCTGCAAATGCGACTTCATATCCAGCAACGAGGGAAACTGCGGTGAGCAGCCCCAGCAGCAACAGGTGGCTGAAATATTGGCGCATCCAGAAAGCGTTTGTTTTAGTCTGTTGTCCAAAGCCTTCTCCTGTTATTGAGGTGACGTCACGTAGTCACAACATCGTCACGCTTACCTCTGCCATTACAAGACTGTTAAAGCACAAGGGCCATTTCACAGGACCACCACCTTTGCGCAGCACAGGGTCATCACTGACGTTCCAGAACACTCCAAGGGCTACCGAAGCTATGCGCGGTGACGATGAGGATGTCTTTGACAGTGTAACTTGGGAATCTGCCTCCGCACCCTATGATGTCGAACCTAGAGTACATCCCACGGGACCCGGGTTCAAGCAAAGCACGGCTGGTGTCGAGGAAACCAGTGGCCCTCATGATCCGAAGTGGGAGGGGTGTCTCGTTACTATGGTCAAGGATCCTGTCAAAGAACTGCCGGAAACAAAGGATGCATATGTCTCCTACTTGGTTACGGCGAAGGTGTGCCCCAGTTATTGCATCATGCAGTTCGCTTTACTAACGCAGGCCGAAGACAAACCTCCCTATATTCTCTACTCATAACCCATCGTCCCGTCGGCGGTTCACAGATTTCGTATTCCTACGGGACCACCTTGTGAAGGATTTCCCAGCATGTGTGGTACCAGCCCTCCCGGACAAGCACCGGCTAGGTATGTTTCGCCACTGCTTACCTAGCACGACACTCAATCTCTCTAGAGTACATCACCGGCGATAGATTCAGTCCTGAATTCGTGGAGCGTCGTAGATTAGAGTAAGCTTACTCTGGTCTCCTACAGATATCCTCGACTGACTGGCAACTAGTCTCTACCGGTTTTTGGAGCGGATAGCCCGACATCCTACTTTGCAACGAAGCACGCTTGTCCGCGCCTTCTTTGAGTCTACGGAATGGGTATGCTTGTTGTTGTCCCTTTGTTGAACTCATCGTCACCATGTACCAGCACGTCTACATGCACCAACATCTCGCACACCCACCTGGTCCTGAACCTACGCCAGGAATCATTGACAACCTCTCGGACACTCTCCTAAATGCTTTCGCTCGTGTGCGCAAGCCGGACGAGCGTTTTCTCGACATGCGCGAGTCGGTCGACAAATTCGAGGACGGTCTTGTGCTCTGTGAGCGCCTCTGGAACCGCATTCGTGGGCGAACGAACGGTGAGTCCGCTTCCTTTAAGTTCTTTTTGGGGAATTCTGAGGCTAAACGAGACGGAAACCCGGAATTTGGTGAAGATCTTACGGCCGACTATCATGATCTTGCTGTCGCCGTTCAAGGCCTTGGATTTCTTGAATCAGGTATCACAGACCCTCTCAATCATTTTTCGAACACCCTTCTCGAGTTTTCGGCACTCTTGCGTCACAAGGTATTCCTGTTCATCCTTCTGCTATCTTCTAATGACATCACATGTCCCACAGACGCAGACGACCACTGACCCATTCCTCGTGCATCTCCACTCCCTCCTCACTTATTCCCACGCCAACCGAGCTGTTTTGAAGCTTCGCGATCAGAAGCAACTCGATTTTGAGGAGTTATCAGACTATCTATCTGGCGTCACTCTCGAACGCGACCGTTTGTCGGCGGTCATATCGGGCCACGCAGGGAGTACTGGGTTGGGGCTCAGTGCCTACTTGAAGGATAAGGTAGACGCCATTAGGGGCGCAGATGACGATCGGAGTCGTGTGGAAAAGATGCGTAAATTGGACATCAAGATCAAAGAGGTATGTGAAACCTCCGTTATCGTCCGCAGGGTTCATGGACCGCGTTTGAATAGCTCCAAGACGCGGTCACCACTGCACATGAGACATCGGATGCCTTCAGTGATGAGACGTTGAGGGAACAAACGATTTTTCAATATTCGAAGGAGGCGGAGATGAAAGAGATGCTTGGCAACCTTGCTGACGGGGAGATTGAGTTCTATCAATCTGTATGTCACCTTGGCGCATTTCTTCTGTGGTACTGACTTGCAATGTTCATAGGCGATGGAAGAGTGGGAACGAATTATACCGATTATTCAACGCATACGGGTGGACGTTTAGTACTGATCTACACGATGTTTGCTTTTGCTGTACGTGTCGGGGATATACTTTCTTTATGGACATTGCTGTTCACTGTATTTCAAGGTATATTCATGTTTTATGTGGGAAGATGACATAGCCAATACACGAGAAAAAGCTTATCAGAGACTCATGCAATTTTGTCTTTTCCCTTTCCTTTTGAATGTAAGTCTCGATTCGCATGTGGATTCTTCAATCTCCGTACTTTCTCTTCTGATTCCTGCACTGCTAATGACAACTAAGCCAACCGTCAGAGAGGGAGATACGGTGGCGCGAAGCATGATAAGACTTACGTTTATTATACCTGTATCTACCGCTCGCAGAAGATGGAGCTGGGCTTCGTCGGATGCCCCTGCGGTGGTAAGTTGTCGATCGGCGGGTACCCATGGTGATGGATCCTGACACGGGTGTTCCAGTTACTGATGCCTCGGACTCGGACTCGGTTGACCACAGACCTGATCTTGCCTTGCGGAAGGTACCTTGTCGTCATTCAGTTCTAGGACAATTGCAAAGGATGCTTCGTCTGCACCAAGGTCTGCAAACATCAATTAGATAAAGAGGGCAGGGGACCCGCCTTGGAGCTCGAGCAAGCCCAGCTGAGCCTCGATCATAGTTAGCTTGATTAAGAAAGAGCGGAAATATTGACTGAGAGCTATTGAGGACATCGCGTCTTGAACACTGGGACGAGGGGTAGGTCACGGACTTGAAAACCTGCAATTTGGGCTTACCTGGTGTCTTTGTTGTAAGACTCGACCTGAATCATGTTGTTTACAGAGAAAATGAATCGTTCTAGTGCGAGATGGTCCTTGTCTTTTATGACGACCACGACCTTATCGACGTTCCCCTGTGTGAAGGAGTCCAGAGTCGGATCGCTGTTACGGGGGACAAGTCGTTAGCTCACCAGGCGGAGTTCATCGGTGACGGCCTTGACGGCACCAGAGATATATTCATTCAGGGCGGGATGTCGCGACTGGAACACTGGTGTGTCATACTTCTTTCTTCTCACGAACAGGTCCGGGGGATATATCTGTCGGACGTAGAGAATAGTGTGAATAGCAACTTCGACTGACGACGAGTAAGTCATCAATAACGTCGGGTTGGTTTTTTTTGCTCACTAAATTCTGCAATCCCTTTCACAGTTTCTGTATTTGGCTGTTTAAAACTTGGTAGTGATGGCTGAGGCTGGTACGTACGGTTGAACGTGAGTGATTCAGAGGCCTCTGTCATAGGTTTTCGTGGGTGGTGGATGTGCTGGCGGTGTGGCGATCATGATGTGCGTCATCAGCAGATCACGTGATCTATTTGCCATGTATACCCGGGTTACCAGCAGCTTCCAAGATTCCCAAGGAATAGTGAATAGAGTCTGATTGAGAGATTGATATATCGTATTGGTCAAGCTTGACGTTGACGTGTAAATATTTGACATTAATGGCCCGTGCAGTTGAGGAGTTCTGCCTTCGACCTTTCCAAGGCTTTCTTGTTCGTTGTTCTAACTTATATAGCATCCCATCATTTTCTGCCTCTCTTGAGGCGCACTTGCAGCCACCATGTCCACTCGTTATGCCTTCGTCACCCTTCTGACCTCAGATCTCTATCTCCCAGGTGCACTTGCTATCGCAGGTGCCTTGAAAGATGTACATCAGACCCAATCATCCGATCAACAAGTAAAATACGACACCGTTTGCATGGTCACACCGGAGACCCTCGATGTCACCACCATCAGACTCCTGAGAAAGGCTTTCGACGTGGTCATCGGTGTCGAAGTCATCGTTCAGCCAGATGTCGAAAGCTTGGCCTTGCTTGGTGAGCAGTCTCCTCTGCCTTTGATGCAGCGTCATCACCTCGGCGGAGCATCAATTGCACCATCTCTTTTTGGTTGTCTACATGAACATGTCCACGGACTCCAAGCAACGTTGTTTCCTGCTCCCTCATCGACACATAAGCTCTTTACGCTAATGTTTTCTCTTGCATCACAGGCCGTCCAGACCTAGACACCGTATTGACAAAGTTACACGTATTCCGCCTCACCCAATACACCAAGGCAATATTCCTCGATGCGGACGTGCTTCCAATCCGCCCTTTGTCCCACCTCTTTGGTCTGGATCACGAGTTCTCCGCGGTTCCTGACGTGGGATGGCCAGATATATTCAACTCTGGTGTCATGGTATTGTCACCTGGCGAGGACAAGTTCAAGGAGCTTCAGCAGCTCCTCAAGACCAAGGGCAGTTGGGATGGTGCAGACCAAGGCATTCTGAACGAGTGGAGAGGGAATAATTGGAACAGACTCAGCTTCACGTACAACACCACACCGACAGCCGCTTATACGTCAGTTGTGTTGAACCTTGCCGTTTTAATGGTCTTCTGACTGGATCGCATTAGCTACGCACCTGCATACGAGCGTTTTGGGTCTCAAATATCTGCCGTTCACTTTATAGGTTCTCATAAACCTTGGCACTCCATCCCTTACCGTGCACCAGGTTCCTCTGTTGTACAACCCACTAACATGGATGTAGACTCTGCCTCTACTGAAACGCTTTATACTCAGCAGCCCGCATACGATTACGGCTCGCTTGTTGATCGCTGGTATAATGTGTACGATCGCCATTATCGGTCGCAGTCTGCCGTACTCGATTCCGACCTTGAATTGCGCAGATATACATCTGCGTGGAACGAGCAGAACCCCACCAAGTCCGACACGGGTGTCGTCACAGGTGGAGCCCTTGGACTTGAAGAGCTGCGTCGCTTGGCATTGGAAGGCATGGGATCTCTGGGCATGGTATCGGCCCACCAAGCCCACGGCGAAGGCGAATATCAATCCATGCCGCTTGAAGGGCGGTTTGATTTGATGCGCCCTCGAACACGTGCTGAAAGGAAGCAGGAGCAGCCGACCGAAGAAGCTTCTCACTCCGAACCAGCCGACATCCCAGCGGAGACCTCGATGTCTGAGCCGTCGACACCTGTTGGTCAGATCGTATCGCTTCCTTCGGGCACTCCTGTCAGATGGATGACGCTACCTACTCCAGGTGCGGACGAGCTCCCTCCTGCTCCCCATGCGCGCTTGATGTCTCTTCCTCCTACGCCCCTCCACTACGCCCCTGCGCCTTACCAGCCTTCACCTGCCACTCGCGAAATAGGAGCTCAAACCGGTTCACACAAACCAAAGCGCCGATCGCCCGGAGGGGCACCTTCGTCCCCCCCTTTTTTAGCCTGGAACGCTGCTGTCGAGCCACCTCCAAAGAGTGCCCCCCCACCCTCCGCCTTCCCAATTGACACCTACTTTCCTAATGTCTGGGACCGCACCAGAGCCCGGTCCAGCAATCATATCAACTCGTCGTCCGTGTCTACGTCATCTACCTCTTCCGAAACGTCAGCCACTACTGCAGAACCTAGCCCAGCCAAACCGCAGGCGACACCTCATGCGCTCTTTGACCCACTGCCTGCACCGGAGATCCCTGAGATGCTACTTCGGCAAGGGCACTATCGTAACGTGACCGGGGAGGTTGCAGGATCTCCCACTCCTGATCGCACCAAGGTTAAGCGCGTCTTTCCATGGGAAGAACGACCACGTCATGCTCCCGGACGTATGTTCCCCGAGGAGGAGCCACCACTACCAGCCGCAATTTTTGTGCGGTCCCCCCCTGCTATTTTTGCTACGCCAGAAAAGAAGGCTACTTTGCAGTCACCAATGCCTTCGCCTCTAGTCGGATTCCCGCCGTCGTTCCAGTCTCATCATCCGTGGGGCGGTGCGCCTGTCCCTTATAGTCACGCCAATAAGTTCACTCGCCCTGCGCCTTCGCCTAGCCCTCTCGCTCCTGCGTTCGAAACACCGAGGAAACTTCTAGAGCGGTCAGACACGAACAGTCAAGATGGAGACGTTGAGGATGAGATTGACTCTGAGGAAGAAGCATCGGTAGAGCCGAGGTCACGGAGCTCCAGCGTTGGAACGACGAAGCGTGGTGTGGAGCACCGTTCCGTCGGCGTGCAAACAGACGCCAGAGAACTGCGCGACGAGGGTGTGCAGGTCACAGCATGGGTAGCAGAAAAGCGAACCAGGCCTAAAGCGACGAGCGCCAGCTTAAGGCGCCACTGGCCACCGTCAACTGGGATTGGCGTTGTGCCGCCTATGATGGCAACAGACATTTCAACTGGGGTTGAGGCTCAGGCCGGACGTTCATCTAGCGTTTCGAAGGCAGATGATGCAGCGCCTACCTCAATTGCAAATGGAGGCAATCTGCCCGTGTCCGACTCACCGCCGTCGTCGCCACCCACTGACGTATCCGTCCGCACGACATCAACGACGCCTAAGCTAAGGAGAGTTAGTACCACTAGCCCTCCCTCTGTTTCTTCCAGAAAGAGCCCTGGGGATGCATGCGCTGCGTCTCCAGTGTCCTCTGTGGGCCCTCTTTCTCCCGCTGATGGGAAGCAAGTAATTCAAGCCCGCAGAGGATCCCGTGTATGGGACCCAGCTCGTGGCGTCGAATTGTTTAAGCGGGGCTCCGAAGAGGTCCTTGCAAGGTTTTTGAAAATGGGATCTTGGGAAGAACGTACCTGAGGGGCGCCGAGGTTTCGTATTCTTACTTTGGTTCAGTTTTCCTCTCCTCACGGTCAGTCGTATGTTTCAACATGACACGTTTTCCTAGCTTCTTTCCGTCACCACATCCTTCAACTGCTAGCTACGACCGGGATACCACACCTCTCATCCCCGTCCAAACGTTCGAATTCGATTACATGTCCCCCCTTAACAAGCTTCCTTATGATCCACTCTCGTCTCTCTTCACAACCACATGAATTCTCGAACACTGCAACTGTTAGTGTCTCTTCACAATGTAACGGTTTCTATCATTGTTGTCTCAAAATGGCAAGTGTCGTCATCCATGGTGTACTCCTCAGGATGACGTCAGGGTAAATAACACGTCGGGATTGAGTGGGTTATACTCAAAAAAGACAGTCACTTGCATCATCACCATCATGTCGAACTTGCAAGGATCGATATCCAACGTCGAGGAAGCCCAAGGGGTGGAGTCAGTCTGGAATCTAGGCATGTTTGTCGACAAGGGGCTAATATAATTCCTAGCCGTGTGCAGCACGAGACCACCGCCGCAAGCGCTCAGGCAGAAGCACCAACTCCCGAAGTTGCACGACAAGTAGAAAAGAACGCAGTGCAGGCTAAGGAAGTAGCAGAGAAAGCCGCTCTGGCTGCCAAGGTACGTTGTAAGAATAGCAACCAGTTTCATTCCGTAGTACTGACGCCACTTCAAGGGAATGGGCCCAGAGATCACGGGAGAGCCCCTATCTGGCTTCGATGTATTGAAGCGAGAATCAGCAGCGAAGACGAATGCGGCAGTTGTTGAGGGGCAACACGACACCCAATCGGCCATAGGGGCCAGCGAACGCTATTTCAATCAGGCGAAGTCGGTGGTAGGCAGCGTGTTTGCCTCTGCTCGAGTAGGCGTATGATCGAGTCGTCGGCATTTAACTTATCTGACCGTAACTGCAGGATATCTTACGCGGAAGGACAGATGGTCAGATTCACCCCCAAGGTTCTTCTACAGGGATTGCGACGCCGGAATCTACCAATCTGAGAGGCAAAGCGGATGATGTTCTTGCATCACTGCAGTCGACGGCAGGGTCAGCAATCGGGACCACACAACAGTATCTGGCTTCCGCACAAGCCACTGCTCAACCCCACGGTGAGAGCACCGGGGAAGCGTTGGAGTCACGCGCCGCTGCTGCAAAAGCTGCTGCGCAACTTCACATCGATGAAGCGCGAGAAACCACACATGGACATCTCGGTATCGGGGCCAAGTCGGGCGCCGTGACACCACCAGCATCTGCACGGTCTGACCGTCCGTTGACGAATCTTCCTATTGACGCAAAGGAAACTTCTGGCTCAGAGCGTCGTACAGCCACTACAATGGCAGGTGCCGACAGATCGAAGCTGGAACCAGGAGTTGGTTGACAAGTTTTGGGCTCCGAATGCAACGGAGTCGAGGTTATAACAGCACAACGGATGGTAGACGTGAATTCCTGGTTACTTCCATTGTTCAGTGGATTTGGATAGCTTTGCAGAAGGACGGACGACACTACTCGCCTGTATCTCTAGACTTCACCGTGTCATTGAAAGGAACATTTCATACGGTTGATCCCAACGCGCTCAGTGTCTCTCCCCCGAAGGCTTTGTTCACACCGAGGTAGCCCACGCCCAGAGATCTGGTGTGCTACGGAGGAACAAGTCGCATAGCGACGCCTCTCACTTGCAAATTGCTCAAATGCTGAGTGCTAACAATCGCGAATTTAATTGGAGAGGCTGCAATCGTCACATAATGAGTATTGTTGCATCAACCCAGTGTTCATTCAGACCCAGCAGTACTTAGTGTCATGTCAAATGGGGTTGATTGCAAGCAAAGTTTGATGGTGAGAATATCACGTACTTGATGGACCCGAATAATGCCATGACTTGGACCTAAGCTGTATCATGAGTTGCTAGCCTCTTTCCAGTTGACCAGGTGGTCTTCGAGCCAGTGCAAAAAGCGTTAGAAATCGGCTGGCCATTCACGTTCGTGATGGGCAGATCAAAGTCACCTGTCCGTCTCAGGGCCATTTCTGTCGCCCAGAATGGATGATCAACTGGGCGCGATAACGTTCAAGTTGGGTGATGCAGTGCGATCAGTCCCTATAATAGCTTCAGCCCCAGCTGCCTTGCTGCCATTAGCTCTTCATCTAACTGATTGACTACCATGGTGAGTGAGGAGGCACATCCGTGTTACCTTGGTTAACCTGTCACTACTAGTCGTCGCTTTTTGGTTTCGCTGAAAAAGCATTGTCCGCAGCCACCAGTGCACATTCCCAGCAGTGTAAGTTCGTGCTTGAAGTCTCCCTGGATGATCGCATTGATGATCTTCGACGATCTAGCCGAGGTTCACAAGACCGGTGGGCAGGAATACAATTCCCCCCACCACAGGCAGCAAGAGCAAGGCGGCTGTGAGTTGCCACATCTCACTTCGCTGAGTATATCAGCTGACGCTCTTCGTCTTCCAGTCCATACAGATGCAGTGCTCTCGCACGCTGACGATGTTGACGACGATGACAGAGGGATGATCGCACAAGCCCTTGAACACGTTCGCGGCAATGAGGTGTGTTTTATCCCGCCGATGTCGATGATGAATCTCACTGGCATCCCCCAGCAAAAACACCAAGAGCAAGTGGACGAGGGGGACTTGGCCAAGTACGGCCCCATGATCATGAGTGTAGTACATCAGATACCATCTCCTGACCCTGGCTAACTTCAAGTCGAACAGGCTCTCACTTCCGTCGGTTCGAAATCTGGATCTGGATTTGATATTGGAACCCTCGTATCAGGCGGGTTGGGTGAAGGCGGAGGAAACGAACTCATGGGTATGGTTATGAAACAAGCAGGGAAAAGTTTCACTGGCGGAAGTGGCGAGGACAAGCAGAGCATGATGAATGGTGCCGCGATGACTGTCGCAAAGCTTGTGGCTCAGAAGCAGCTCTCGTCTTTCACAGGTGGGTCAAACAGTGGTGGACTTAGTATGATGGAAATTGGAGGCAGTGTGAGTTAATTCATCCCCCCCCCCTCCTTCATGCTGATCGGTGATTGCATGTTCAGTTGCTCAAAAGCCGGTTTGGATGAGACCACAAGTAGCAATTGATATAGCAAAGTCGAGTGGTCTGCCTAACTCGTACAGCTATATCGACGTGTACACGTGACGACGGCCTAGATACGAAAAAATAAATCTTTGTCCACCCAATATTGCTACAGTATGTCAGGGGTAGCTTCCGCACTAGGTCACAGACATACCGCAGAAAAAATATTTAATCTGTCTCCGAACACTCGAACACAACAGAAATTTAGGACAACATAGGGACTAGGATGGATGATCCGGATGTCATCCGGATGCCCAACCGCGGATGCGTTCAAACCCCGACATCCGCGGATTGCAGTGCTGAACATCCACGGATGCAGCAGGCAGTGCTAGGCACGATCCGTGGATACAGCAGATGCATTACGTAATTACGGTACAAGTAAATTATCCACGACTGTAGCAATTATAAAGCTCCAAGAAAGATATATATCGTATGTTAGTTGTCGCGACGTGACTTATCTTCAATGATCTGGACTGCGCGTCGGATGTCCGGGAACAGCGGGGTACCATCCCAAGACCCCACGGCCATTTCGGCCTTGAATGTTTGTGACGACGTGTTGTGCTGCATAAAATTGAGCTCCCGGCGTCCGTCTGAAAATGCTCGCTCGGTGTCGGTCGATGAAGCTTGGAGAAGTTCAATAAATATCATCTAACAACAACATGAACATCACTCACCAGGTGCTGAACAATAATCCAAGGCCATTCGAGCCACACTTGCACGTTTTTCTCGCAGTCCCTCCCAGAACTTGAGAAGTCCTCCTGCAGCGCTGACATTCATTTCCGGAATGACAGGCTCGTCAAGGTAAGTGTTGATGTCGTCTTCGGATCGTGCAGTGACGTCCAGCGTGTGTGGGAGCCAGCGGGAAATGCGCTGTAATGAGAAAACTCAGTGAATTTATAATATGTAGGAATTTGGGACTTACTGATGGCTGCGAGGTAACGAGCGGTGTCTGCACGGTAACCACAGTTGGTGGGCAATAGTTTTCGGTCCATCGGGCCACGACGAGAGCACGAAGCCTTTCGATCGCCTCGAATGAGTGGCCATTCGCCCGAAACCAATGGAGTTTCTTGTCAGGGGACATCACTGGTAGGTAAATGAATAAAAAATGGACGGAGGTTAACGAGAAAATAGCTGAAAAGGCGTACCTATAGAGATCCTGTATACCTCGCATTCTTCCATGACATCGTAGTACTTCTCAC
>KN825085.1:0-33245 GCA_000827395.1 Paxillus rubicundulus Ve08.2h10 | reverse complement strand
TGGCAGCGGCTGAGGTGAGTTTACTTTATACCTATTTACTACTCCTAGCTAATCCCTAGTAGTCTGGGCAATCACTGCCCTATTATAGTTTTTGTCACCACTCAGATTGAAATACTGCAACAGACAAACATAGGTGGACTCAAAATAGTACTAGGGTAGAGTACTAGTATGGAACATAGCAATTAGATCAATATTGGAGCATAGTGGTAAAAGCTCAAGGAAGAACATATGTATTTGCACATTAGCTCAAGGGCAACAGAATCCAGAGCCTTGCAGACATTCTGCTCAAGATCAGCCTCCCTGGTTGAAGTGGAAAACTGCCAGTACAGTGGCCAACAAAAGTGTTGCAATGTTGTGCAAGTTTTTATTGCTTGGATTATATCTAGAGAACCATGAAGCATAGATCCATGAATCCAGATATAATTAAAAAGTTCTTGATCAGGGCTTTCCAAGAATATACACATTGCCTATGTAATTCTTACATCATCTGGAGATATATTGCTCAATAAAATTGAGCTCACAATGAAATTTAAGTAAAAATAGAATCTGTCTCTACTAGTACTCTGGCTCTCTTCAACAGTCTCCACCCTTCAAGATTATCTGCCCACTGTTGGTGCACCTGTTATTTCTGTGGCATGGCTGCCATTTGTCATGACAGATGCAAAGTTCATGGCAGGTCAGTCAGCTCAAAGCACAAACCAGCCCAAACTTATTGTTAACTTCAAACAATTCACTACTTCAGATGATTTTCAAGAGATTTTCTGCTACACAAAAATCATATTCTACTTGGTTTCTGTAGTTTAGTGTAAGGAAATTGCTCATACTGGATTTGTGGAATACTAATTTGATTTACAAGCTTTGTCATACTTGAATCATGCATTATCATGTGATGTTGGATGGATCTGCATGAGGCCTACCTTAGTAGACAAAGTGGGTTTATTGGTCATGTTTTTCTATGGTGCACAAAAGGTGTGTGGATAGGTGTCTACTAAATCACATTGTTGGCACTTTTGGTGCATTTTTTTTCCAGCTGTCACTAGGGCATATTCTAATGTTATCCAAGAAATCATTTTGAAAATATTGCTGAATCAGATACTTTGTTTTCATCATTTCTTGCAAAGATTATATTTTATTTTATAGGCCCAGCCAACCAATCAGAGGCCTGGATTCACCATGTTCCAGAGGTAATGTTATATTTTGTAAAATTGTGAAAATATGATATCTGTTCAATCTATGTTCTAAAAATGTTCTTTCATGAAAGGTCGGAATTTGCCCCATGTGTGGTATTACCATAAAAAGCTAATTCCACTGCAACAAAATGCTAATTCACAATTGTGGCAATGAAACACTACATGATAAATATGCTAATCTCCACAATTTTAGTAGTCAAACCTATGCAACAAATGCTAATCCCCAAGAAAACACTACACAACAGAGGCTAATATTAAAAATTTTAGTAGTCAAACATGACATAACAAAACTTAATAAATGCTTAACACCACACTCTTTGGTAGTTGACTACACTCTGTGTCTTGATCGAATCCATATTGGATGACATAAGAGGGTCCCACGGTAGTATGGACTACCATGGGGAGTGCAAGGCAACACACAAATGCCAGTGAGTGTGCCGAAAGGCCCCTTCCTGCTTGATGACTAATGTGTTCCCATGGTAGAGACTTTTACCTCCCATTGCCCATACCCACATTGCAACCAATCCAGTTTTGGGTTGTGCTTACCTAAGTTATGCCCACTGACTAAGCCAACTCCCAAGATAGGACATTAGATTGGTAGTTGGAATCCTAAACACGGTCAGATAGACAAGTGGTAGGGGCAGCGGTGAAGCCCCCTGATGAGAACTGTTGCGAGTTTGGAACTGCTGTCTGCCACTTTCTTTATTTGCCCCTTTTCATACTGTACATGTGACCACACCACATGGCCCAGCCCTAATCTTAGGAGAGGGGTGTCAGACAGATGAATAAGCAAATGGATGGCCCAACATGTCCTCTTATGTACACAGACTACATGCTGTGCTGCTCGTGCCTCATCACACAGTGTGGAATCTATATGGCAATATGTACTATCATTTTTTGATAGTTAACTGCACTTTTCTGGTAGTTGATGGACTATATAAGGGCACTGTTAGGGTCCTACTATATATAGCTACAAAGTTTAATACATCACTGAAACAATTCAAATACCTTTCTTTTTCAAACACAATGTGCTTAAATTTTCATTTTACTCTAAACTTTCCCAAATATGATTAGATTATTTAGGTGATAGCACCTTTTATCAAGGACTACACCTTTTATAAAGACTCTGAGGTGTGGGAAAATGTACAAAAACAAAGTGTAGTAGAAAAGTGTAAGACATGACATATAGTTGCGTAGTGTAATCAATATAAAAGTGCAGTGATAAGGGTGGGGGAAAAAAGTTTGGGTAGGGTGGAGTAGATATCTAATTTTACTACCAATAGCAAGCTTTGACAATATACCCTAGAGGAACTGGAAATCCTAGAATCCTGGAGATTCTGAAACCCTGGAGTCAAAAATGTCAGTTTTCTGATGAAGTATGATATAGAGATAATAATAGTGTGTAAAAGTGCAATTGATAATTCAAAAAACCTGTGGCAGACTTCAACATCCTTGCCATCATGCATTGCTATTCACCTTCATCTTCACCTTCACCTTGCCATCTTACCTTTGCTGTTTGCCTTATCAGGGGGTTGTGAGCCCAGCTCATTGCTATCCATCATGCCCACAGGGTCTGGGTGGTTGATGTTTTGGTTACACACAATGGCTGGCATTCCAGTAAGAAAAACAAAAAAAGGCCACCAAAGTAGCCCTTGAGGCACAGTACACAGTGGCATGCCAAGTGCTCACCAGCCTGAGCAGTGCCTGCAAGAACATTACAAAAGTGGCAAAGCACTGCCAGGTGTCCATACTATACATTATCTCAACACTTTTCAAACAGGGGGAGCTAAAGGAATAGCAGGAAACTGGTGAAAAGGTTGTAAAAAGTGGTGGAGGAACAGGCACAGTGGTAATCCACATGGTGAATCCACTAGGTTAACTCAGAAGGTGCTTCAGCTTATTGTGTGATCATTGCCATTGTACATTTGAGAGTTAATATCTATCCTCTACTTTGCTAAGCAGCAAAAGATCCAGCTTCAATGCTGCTGCTGCTGCTTCTTATCCTCACTCATGCTATAAACCAGATGATTAGCATTCACACTTATCAAATATTCAAATGAGACAAGACCTACTACAGTACAATATCTCACAATGGACAGTTGACAAAAACTATATAAGGACAGGGTTTGCCCAGACTACTAGGGGTTAGCTAGGAGTAATAAATAAGTACATGTAAACTCACCTCAGTCACTGCCTAAGGAGGGCAAAGAATAACTGAGGAATCTGAAGGGAAAAGTAGGTATATATGTACTATGATGGGTGGAGAAGCACTCATTACTAATGACAGGAGATTCAGAATAAATTGAGGAACAGAAAAGGGAGAATGAGGAGTTAAGTGATGTAAGATAAGATGGGAATACCCCTGGGAACTCCAGAGTGATAGTAGGACTGGAAAAGATGATAGGGCAATAATCCAAGTGGAGTCTGGACAGGAGCTGTAGGTTCACTTGACTTCAAGCAACTCTTGCAGTGCTCCAACACTCCAAGTTTCCATGGCTGCACTCCAATACTCTGGTCCTCTGCACCTGCACTCTGTCAAAACCCAGGTGTTGATCCTGATCTCTAGGGGGTCAGATGGGTAAGGGACTGTGGCTTCAGCTTATGTGCTGTGCCCCTGTGTGAGTCCTGTCCCTTGATTTCAGGCAAGAGGTCAGAGTATCAGTCTTAAGTTCAACTCAAGACTGGAAAAGATGGATGGATCAGAGGGAAGTCAGAGACTTCAGTAGAAAACAGGGATTGATATGTTTTATAGTTGATATTTGAACTGAGGAAATACAGAGAATAAACAGGGTTTTTATATGAAAAGTCCCATAGGACTGGAGACAGAAATATTCAGGGGTTCAGGGAACCTGATGACAATGTATAGAAAGGCAATGTCAAGATTACAAAGGAAAAGGTGTCATAATGGCAAATATAAGTATGGGATCAGTGAGATGGGAGAAATGATGATAAAACAGATAAATATAATCAAAAGGAGATAAGACAGGGGGTAATTGCTAATACAAATCTGAGATTCGGGAATGGGAAATGGATATCAGAAATGGAAACAGAGTCATGAAACAACTAAGTACAATCAGGAAGTTTGGGAATGTGTCAGGATGTGTTGGGGTGTGTTGGAGAGTGGTTGTGAGAAATGGGATATTTATGGGATATGACATGTTCCAGGTTTCTAGATTCTGGAGCTCACTGTACTTTGTCAATAGTGTCCATCCCCACCCAGTGGTATCCATTATGATGTTATATCCACCACAATATTGTCATGTTGTGTGACATTATGTGATGCTGTGCAAGGTCCCACAGGTAACAGTGTCACACTGGCCCATAATACATGCAATGCAGGTTATTGGACCTACTATGCTAGACATATCATAATGCATAATGAGTCAGGTTATGTTATAAACAAAGAAGAAAGGCTATGGATGTAAATGAATGGTGGTGAGGCAGGAAAAAACAATTGAAAGTTGTTTGTATTTGAGAGTCAAGATCATCCTTTTTCAAATATGCACAAATTTTTCAAAGGTGGCTTTGTAAAGCATCAGTATCCAAACTATTGATGTCTGTGTACTGTAGGCAAGCTGTTGTTTGTCCTCTTCATGATGACCTTTTATAGACAGATGATGGGACAAGCTGGATTAAGCAAAGATGAGAGCACCATCTTCTTTGCCTGGAAAAAGTGTTTGATGACATCATCTTGGGTGATAGGTTGGTGATTATTGTGATAGGTGACAATGGCTAGCCGATCACTGGGTGTGAAATTCTGCCAAGCTTGGGTGGTGGTTGTGATGGGATTGGGGGTTTAATTGTATGGCCCATGGCCAGCTCAAGGCTTGTGCACTTTTTGGGTGAGCTCAGGTGGCATATGGTGACCCTCACAGTGTATCCCTTGCTATAGCCCACTAGTTTGCATGAAAATCTTTGAGCTTGGTGACCCTAGCTATGTTGACCTATGTTGGAACCCCCCAATCTTGCTAATATGATAGTGGATAACCCCCCAAATCCATATCCATTATCCAATATGAAAATTTATGATGTTTGGAGTGACGCTGACTTCGCTGTCTATACGTAAGGGACTTTTCAATGCACCCTCAACGCCTCAGAGGCGTCAAGTGTTGTTATGCTATTATTTCTGGCTGCAATGGCACAGTTCCATTGGCACCACCTCTAATACTGTCGGCTCCGTGAGGTCAGCGTTGCTTTCAAACCTCCAGCTACTTTCTTCACATCTACATATTAGCATCCATGCGTGCTCCTGCGAAGAAGGGCTTACGAAGGAACGATTGCGTGAATGTCCCAGAACCCGGACCGACGGCCTCCAGTCATGCTGAGATGCAGCTTGTGGTACGTAATAGCTGTAACTGATACCCCAAAGCCGCGGAACGGGCATTGTTGAGGAGTCGAGGCCAGCGCCTTGCAGCACCTTGCACATCTCCGTGTTTAAACGTTCATCTCCGGTCCATAGCTGACTTGGAGCACCGTAGGCCTAGTAGGAGTTTCTGCATCCCCCGTCGAAACTGCGGGGCTAGCGAGTCCAAGATTCCAACTGGTTCGCGTCGAGATATTCAAATCAGGAACAATACACGACTTGGTCCAAGAGCAGCCACATCTCACTGGTTCTTGGCAGCTTCTACATCGCCAATTGTCTCAGTGTTCAGACCCAATGATTCAAAACCCAGTGCATACCAAAACGTCGATTTTCAGATTGCGTGATTCTGCAAAATGAGAAAAATACGACCTCTTTGAGGTGAACTCGTGTTGCGAAGGTCGCACAGAGTCGCAACGTTGCGGTCCGATATTTTTAAATGACGGGCAACAAAGAGCCTGGCAGGAGGGTGGTGCCTAGAGACCGCAAAGCCCCAGCCGCATTAGTGTAGGGTTCGATGGTTGCTTCCTGTAACACTCTTGACAGTTGTCAGTGGGCAGGTTGCTTGCAAACCACCTCGTTAGACAAGAGTTGTCCAACAAGTTCTGCAAAAGTGCCCACCTTTTGTTCTGTGGCGCTAGATAGCCCGATCCAGGAGTGGAACAATACCAAGTGGCACGGCAACAATCGACCGCTCTGTACGTCCTTCAGGATCACACAGTCACTACAGACCTCTTACACTTTTCCAGCCAGTTGAGTCTCTCGACTTACTTCCTTTCTTTATACCATGGCCGATATTGGTCAAATCATCGACGAAAATGTCGCGAGGACGCTGGCGCCCCGTGCAGTTGGCTCTCAAGTGACCCTAATGACGATCGTTTCGGTAAGTCGATTGAACAATGCGTGGAATCTCTGAGTGAACTCCTGCTAGGTGGCTACTGTGCTGGCGTTCAACATATTACGACCCAAGAACAAGGTATTGTCACTTAAACCCGTCTCAATCGTAGTTTTCACCCGGGTGCTAGGTAATCTATGAACCCAAAGTCAAATACCACGTCGGAGACAAGAAGCCCCCACGCATATCCGATTCGCTACTAGGATGGCTTCCACCACTATACCGCACAAAGGAGCCTGAGCTTGTCGACAAGATTGGGCTCGACGCAGTGACCTTCCTCCGTTTTACCCGCATGACTCGCTCGCTGTTCTCTTGCATTGCATTACTGGGATGCGCCATCCTCATACCCATCGACGCTGTTTACAACATCCAGCACGTCCCTACAGCAGACCGCGACATTCTATCTATGCTTACAATCCGTGACGTCCAAGGCTCCTTCCTCTTCGCCCATGTCGCAGTTACATACGCCATATCCATCCTCGTCATGTTCTATGTTTGGCGGAATTGGAAAGAGATGCTACGTCTCCGTCAGGAGTGGTTTCGTTCGCCGGAGTATATGCAATCGTTCTACGCAAGGACACTCGCTGTCACACATGTCCCCAGGAAGCACCAGTCGGACGAGGGCATCCGAGCGATCTTCGAGAGCGTCCAGGTTCCATACCCAACAACTTCGGTCCACGTTGGTCGTAAAGTCGGTCGTCTCCCTGAGCTCATCGAATACCATAATACCGCTGTGCGAGAACTCGAGCAGGTTCTTGTGACATACCTGAAGGGAGGACGCATCGCCAAGGAGAGACCTACCATCCGCATTGGCGGTTTCCTGGGCATGGGTGGAGTAAAGAGGGATGCGATTGACTTTTATACGTAGGCTGTTTTCCTTGTGTTCACAAACACGCGCTCATGATTTCTAGTGCGAAGCTTAAACGCACGGAAACTGCGATCGAGGATTACCGCCAGGAAATAGATACCCGCAAGGCGGAAAATTATGGTTTTGCATCAATGGCTGCTGTCCCTTACGCTCACATCGTTGCAAATATCCTTCGCAAGAAGCATCCCAAAGGAACGGACATAACTCTGGCACCAAATCCCAAAGACATCGTGCGTTGGGCCTCGTACGTTCACTGTCAAGATCACTCCCTGACGTATCATTTCAGATCTGGGCAAACTTGAACAAGTCTCCTGCAGAGCTGTTCGGAAACAAAATGATTGGTTTCCTGTTGTTGGTACTAGTCTGCTTTTTCAATACCATCCCGTTGTTCGTTATTTCTATCCTTGCAAACTTGTCATCGGTGCGTCTTCCAGTTAGTTATTACGAAGCAGTCGTCTGAAACCATGCCAGATCTCCACATACGTCGGGTTTCTGTCGCGGTGGTCCGAGGCATCTCCAGGGTCGTTTGCCGTTGTATCTGGTGTTTTGCCACCTGCCGTCTCTGCGTTGTTTGGATTCTTTTTGCCGATCATCATGCGATGGCTCAGTCGTTTCCAAGGTGTCCAGACACGCAGTCGGTGAGCCTGAATCCATCTAAACAGAGAAGTCACAGGAACTTAGCTATGTGCTGTACAGGCTTGACCGTGCTGTCGTTGCCCGCTATTTCGCGTTCTTGGTGATCTCTCAACTAGTTATCTTCACATTGATCGGTGTTGGTTTCAGTAAGTTTGGATCGACCAATCGCTATCGACCTTGAGCTTAATGGGATTTGCAGTTGCCGCTGAACAAATCGTTAGTGAAATTGGCACACACACCAGTTTCGCAGACATCATGAACAACCTACACAGTGAGGAGCCTCCCGACTTTTTTTCACTCAAAGTTCGATCGCTCATTCCAACCTTGTGTATCTAGCCTTGCCACAGACGATCAATCAGACTTACATTAACCAGGCCTCTTACTGGCTCACTTTCTTCCCGTGCGTCCCACAAAGATCCACTGCTGACATCTCTGAATCGCTTGCTTAGCCTTCGTGGTTTTCTTGTCATATTCGACCTTGCTCAAATTCTCAACCTTGTCTGGACATCATTCAAGACCCAGTGAGCCCGAATCCTCATAATGCCGGCCATGTCTTCATCCCTTTTTTTAGTGTGTTTGGTCGCACTCCTCGCGATATTCGTGAGTGGACGCAACCGCCTGAATTCCAGTATGCAATCTACTAGTAAGTTAGTTGTCCTTGTGCCCAACCACAGCGCTGATCGCTTGTCCGCCTTTAGCTCGAATACCGTATGTTCATGATTATGTCTGGTGGCGGCCCGAGTTCATTCATGAATCTTCCAGCTCTTCATGGCTACGGTTGCGCTTGTCTTCGCACCACTGGCACCGCTAGTTGCCCTCGCTGGAGCCATTGTCTTCTGGATGGGCTCATGGGTATACAAATATCAACTGATGTTCGTGTGCATCACGAAAATTGAAACTGGAGGCGTGAGTACGGTACCTGCGTTAGGAGCCTCTGACTGATCATATAACCTCCCAGCGTCTTTGGAATATGATGACCAACCGGTTGCTGGTGTCGGTTGTCCTGATGCAAATGCTGATGGTCCTCAGTATGTCGAAATGCTTCATGCGAACGCCACCTACTTATCCGTGCTTTCAGCAATCGGTCTTCAATACGGATTTAAGTCGTTCATGTGGGTGACGACCGTCCCTCCCATGCTGTTCATCATTGCCTTCAAGATCTGGCTGGATAAGATGTTCTATGAAAAGTTCATGTACTACATGCCTTCGGAAACGGAACTGCGTGAAGCCAAGGTGCACTCTTCCCGTGCTGATGCTTCGGGCAACCGCCTTGAGAAACGTTTCGGACATCCTGCTCTTCATGCTGAGCTATTCGCCCCTATGGTCCACGCTAAGATGATGCCCCTCCTTGCCGACGTGTACAAAGGCAAGATCGGTAGCGATAAAGCCAAGCTGAACGAACACGGTGGCCAGCAGATGGGTGCCCAAGTCGTCGAAGGTGGACTCAGGATTGCCGGCATCGAACAACAAGATCTCGAGTACGACCCTGCCCTGTATCAGCGCGATCGAGGAGAACTGGATTGGGATGCACGGTCTATGGCATCCACCGCCATATTCGGCCATCACCACAGAGACAGCTCATCGGTCCATCACCAAAAGACGCACCATTATGCAGGTCCTATGGGTGGTGGACGTGCGTCGCCTGCTCCTTCGGCATTTGAGCGTTATGCCAACAAAGGTGCATCGAATTCCTCGAGCGCTATCGAGCTCTCACGTCTCGGCCAGAGTGTGGATCATCTGCCACTTTTGAATGATCCTGGATATAATTTCACGGGTGGTCAGAACCAGCCTCCACTCCCACCTCTTCCCGGATACTCGTCTCCAGGTCGGATGACGCCTCCCCCGAGATTCGCATCGCCAGCACCACTGCAGCCCCTTAGGTCTGCATCACCTGCGCCGTTGCAGTACTCACCCCAACCTGGAATGCATCGGTTGCCCGCAGAGGGGTACCGGGAAGCCCCTCTTCATCGACCATATCCTCCCTCCAGAGACAGTTCCACGAGCTTTTCAAACGGGTCACCTGCACCCAATCTTGCTGGTCGTGACGCCAATCGAGGAGGATATTGATTCGAAAAACCCCTCGCAGAATGCGTACATACAGAAGCTTCGGAACTGTTCTGATTCTCGCCATGACGTGGGCCCCGTGTGCCCCAACTTCATCACTTTACGCTCCACTGTCATCGTTGTCCATTACCCACTTTCCTTTCCAAACCTACTCATATAGTATACAGGTATTTTGGCGGACCGGACTACATTCCTTCGTTTTATTGGTTGGACTATCGAACGACTAGCTTCATACGTTACTGGGATAAAAAGGTGCCTACCGTCCCGCTAGAATAGTATCTCAGTACCTGTCATTTTAGTCGTTTATCTCCTGTATTTGTTGATCAAATATCTTCCTATCCGAATATTTTGTATATGCCAAACTTTTAGCCTCGGCTCTGCACACAGCCTACATCGTTCAGCTCGCCCGTCGAGAGATCCAGTGACTCCAATCCAAGAGGGGGCCAGCCATCTAGCGCAAACACCACGATGTCGAATCTCGACACATTCGTTACATCCTCTCGCCCACCTCCTACCACGGTCGCCACCTCACAGGAAATAAGAGACCGCGGTTCAGCCTTCGTCGGGAACGTCTACCGCGCCACTACACCACACGATGCCAAGGCAGCCGTGCACCACCACAAACATGTCGTCCACGCCGGTAAAGAAGTATACGAGATCTCAGCATGGAGATGTATGGTCCTGAAGGCCGGTCGGACGGGCCTGGGTGGCACCGACGACTTTGAGCTGGTGGTCGGATACGACGACGACGGAGAACAGCGGGCTGGGAGTAAAGTGCTCAAGGTGATGCAAACAGAGGGGGTGATCGATGCAGTTGTGATAGTCAGTCGATGGTTCGTATGATTATCGGTTCCTTGGCTGTAAGACCGCGTGACGAGCGTTTGCGTGCCAGGTTCGGGGGAACGTTGCTTGGGCCTGTCCGGTTCACTCATATTGAAACTTGTGCGAGCGAGGTTTGCCGCAAATTCAGAAAGGTGGAAGAGATGGAGGAATGTATCCAGACGTTGAAAACCCTTGACGGCCTTCTGGCCACCCTCCGCGCTGAGCTGCAAAACCGTACATCAACTATAACGTCTGAGGAAGGTGCAAGCGCGTCTCAGAGCTCCCTCGAGGCACGCACAAGTAAACCGCCCGACTACAGTATCATGCAGGAAGGCTTGGATCTGACCAAGGCAAAAAGACTCATCCACGCAAGGGAGAGCGCCATCAATGGCATCAAAACACTGATAGTTAAAAGCAAAGCGACGACATAGGATTGCACAATACATGTACATTGACCATCCATGGTTTGGTAGACTGCTCCCAGACGCCAATCTCCTACAACCGTGCCGGTACGGTACAACAGTGAGCATAGCGGCCAGGAACGCTAAAGATGGACTCAAGTTAGCGGCTATTCGGGATAGTAATGACTTGAGTGATCAGAAATGCAAATATTTGGCTGATTGCTCTACCGTTCGTCAAAGCCTTTGGCTACGACTGGGGCGGCAAACGAAATCATCATTGCAACAAGGTGGAAACCTCACTAACCAGATGGTATAACAATCAGGATTTCCTCCTCCTGAAGGGTTGTATCACTTTGAGGCGAATGGGTTCGACTATGCGCCTCGAGAAAGCAGGAGATAAATAGAGTGACAACCCAATCCGGACTGGCATCAGCGCCTACGATCCACGTTCAGATGTTGAAGTCGAAAGAGATGGTTCGACATACCTTGACGGCGCCGTAAGCCAAAACTGCATTGGCCACATCGCCTGCCAGCTTCCCGGAGACTTGTTGGGTATCATCCCGGTTAGCTGGTTGGCCTTTCTTGAATCCGAAGATGCCATAGCGGCGGCCGACACGTCCGGCCCACTGTTCGCCCCCATCCACCCATTGCGAGAGTTGACGGTTTATATAGCCAGCTGGCTGATCGTCTTCACGGTGATTAGGACGCGCAAAGTGATTCACGACTTGTTCGCCAACTCCCAAGCCTCTTGCGACGAAAAAAACGCCAACAAGAGGAACTATGGCGGTAAGTTCATGAAGTACAGCAAAAGAAAATATCAGTGAGGGTAAATGAGCACCAGTTCTTTCTGAAAGTGCAGCGAGTGCATTCCTGTACGGTGCAAAGCGAGAAGGAGGTGGAGGAGTCGACATCGAAAAATTTTTAAAGTTGCAAAGGGTTACATAAGCATCCCAACGAATTGTGGCAGTGTTCACGACAGAATTTCCTGCCAATGCTTGTCAACAACTTGAAGTTTGCGAGTAGACAAGCTGGTCGCCGTATTGCATGGAGGACCCTCGACGCGGTGTCACCACCAGGCTCCTATGCAGGACTTCATGGTAGTCGCTTCAGCATCGACGACGCCCCACACGAAATGTGGGAGGGCAATGACATCAAACAAGCATCGCGTACAGTCCAAGTCAGATTCTCTGTTGTTCCCGAGTCGATGGTTGACGCCCTTCGTGCCCTGCGAGAAATTGAACGCAAATATGGTCGCATACGTGAATATCGCTTGCTCCGGGTACGTGTTTTCCAAACCCCCATCCCATGTAGATTTACCGTACACAGGACTCGGAGCTCTCCTCCGCGTACCAGGCAATTTGTTGGGCGGTTTTTGAGTCCCCAAAATCCTCTGATCGCGTGCCAGAGCGGGGCGTGACGTTGAAGGTCTCGCTACCACCAGCACTGGGACAGCCCGAAGGCGGTCCCGGTTTAGATGATTTGAAAGGTCTTCTCGAACCAGGAAAATCTGGCCTTGACTTCCGGGGCCTTTCTTCAAGCTTTAAGGCGGGGCCTTCAGAAGATACTCGAATCATGGAAGTGACGGTTAAGCGATCGAGTACGCTCATGCACTTGCTGCGAGAACGACGAAATAACCATGTACTTAGATACCGCCATCCGATTTAGGAGTAACGCAAAACCTCCATATCGGTCGAGAGCAATGAAAGCCGCGATTGGCCACGCATTCTTGGAGTGGGGTGGTTTTGCACCCTTGAAACCGCTCTACGAGTCTTCTCCCTTTACCAGCCCCGCACAAGAACCTCTGCCTCTAGATAACAAGAATATGCGGATGGCTCTGAACAAGTGGAGTCAGATCCTTGATGTCCCTGACCCATTATTCCCGGAGATGAGGCCTGACCAAGCGCGCCCCAGGGAAATTGAGGAGGATTGTGTGGCCGTGCCAATGCCTGCCTCAGAGCCACACTCGTCACGAAGACAGAAGTCTCTTGCCTCTCGTGCACCAAACGCTTCCAAAAAAATCAAGGCCGATGATGAATGGGAATCCTTATCAGAATCCATACCCATGCCCCCCATGGAGGTACACAAGATGGCACGATTTCCCAAGGAAGTTGATCTATTGGAGAGTGGAAGAGAGAGCCTTGAGCAGGGTCCCGAGGATCTCCTCGAGGACTCTGTTTCACTGACGAGCATGGGGGAGACTGGACTGGATCCACCAAAGCACTCAGAGGATTTTAAGAGAACGTGATCTCGAGGTTTTCTGGAGTAGTTTATTGATCATGACATTATCCAGCTACATATTTTTTACCGTCGCACCTCAGCTTAAGCATTCATCTTCACTCTCGCCAGTGAGCGCGTGCCCCTATTGGAATAAGTTTCTCTCGGTTAGCTTGTTCCGTGCCTGGAAGCAGAGGTTGCTTGGTCCGAAACCCTAACATCTGCCCCTACGACTACAGTCTACAGCTTCTGCCCATTGCATCTGTGTGCGCCTTGTGACCTCCATTTGATCCATCACCAACATGATGACCGCTACACGCCTGTTACACAGCCCGTATCGTCGTGTGACAAACTTACCATTGACGACACTGAGAAGCGCAGCTTTCGCAACGACTGCACCAGCTCACGGTGAGTCCGTTAAATCACCATTTTCAAGCTGGAAACTAAAAGACGCGGATAGGGAAAGGGTATGCACAGTATAATCCCGGGGTGAGTCTGCTTTTCTTATGCAGTAGTCCAGCAAACTCACTGCAAATTCGGTAGGATCCACTACTCTTGGAGTCTTTGCTCACGGAAGAAGAAATTGCCATTCGGTTAGCCATTTTGGGGTGCTTTTTCAGTGTCTGTACTCATAAACTCCAGAGATGTCGCACGCGAATATTGCCAGGCAAGTATGGCATCCGCAGCTCAGGCTTGTTGCTCAACACTTCCGCATCAGTAGGAGAACCTAGCGCCTCGGATCTTAGAGGGATGGAGAACGGAAGGTGCGCCATCTGTTTTGTAAATCTACCTTCTGTGCCCATTTCAACCGTAAATACAGAGTACAACCACAGCATCCTCCCCGAAATGGGCAAATTAGGATTGCTTGGGCCGACCATCCGTGGCTATGGTTGCGCTGGCGTTAGCAATGTCGCCTATGGCTTGGTTGCGCGAGAAATAGAGAGGTCAGTCTGACAGCTCATCGGACCATGGTGGACCGCCGACTCGGTATCACAGAGTGGATTCAGGCTACCGTTCAACAGCGTCCGTGCAGTCGTCCCTCGTCATGCATCCTATCCACGAATTTGGCACTGATGCACAGAAGGAAAAGTATATCCCTCGCCTAGGTGATTGGTGACAATAACAATGCATATAATGATATTTAATTTGTGCCTTGGTAGCAAAAGGAGAAATCGTCGGGTGCTTCGTGTGTCGCGCAACCTCTCAACTTCTTTCCGATCGCTGATGTTTCCTTTCAGGGTTTGACTGAGCCCAACCATGGATCAGACCCTGCGGGCATGGAAACGAGTGCGGAGGAAGTTGATGGTGGTTTCATCCTCAGGGGCAGCAAAACTTGGATTACAAACGCGCCAGTGGCGTAAGTCCACGCTTCACTCCATTTCCCCGGCTCATCGGTTCATGAATCAGTGATATTTGTATTATCTGGGCTCGTTGCAAGTGGGATGGCAAGATTCGCGGGTTCATCCTCGAAAAGGCATGTCACCTCTCTATAGCGTGGTATCGACCTGTTAAACTTGGATGGGCAGGGCTTGAAAGGGCTTGAGACTCCAGCAATCAAGAACAAGGTGGCCCTTCGCGCATCGATCACGGGATCGATTTTCATGGATTCCGTTAAAGTATCACATGACTCTCTTCTTCCCAACGGCCAAGGGCTTGGCGCTCCGTTTTCGTGTTTGAACAGCGCTCGGTGTGTAAACACTGCCAAGGAAGGCGGCCGCGCGTTGACAAATTTTACAGATACGGCATTTCATGGGGTGTGATGGGAGCCTTGGAAGACTGCGTCAACAAGGCCCTTGCATACGCCCTTGAGCGCAAACAGTTTAAGCGACCACTTGCGTCGTTCCAGCTGGTGCAAAAGAAGCTTGTGGACGCGCAGACTGAAATAGCTTTGGGTTTGCAAGCGAGTCTACAAGTTGGGAGACTCAAGGATGGCGACAAACTAGCCCCTGAGATGGTTAGCATGGTGAAACGGAACAATTGTGGGAAGGCGCTTCGAAATGCCAGAATCGTCTTGGACATCTTGGGAGGGAACGCTTCATCGGACGAGTAAGCCCTGGCAACTTCGTAGAGAAAATTTGCGCTTTCCTGACCCATTAGATACCATATCGGCCGGCATGTGGCGAACTTGCAAGTCGTAAACACATATGAAGGTATGTAGAAATTGGTCTTCCAATTTGTTCCATTGCTGAAAATCGGGCACTACAGGCACCTATGTATGTGTTTTTCTCCTGCTACGAGCGCTACGGGTTGTTGATGGTATTTTCGCCATTAAAGGATATCCATACCCTCATCCTTGGGAAAGCATTGACAGGGACCCAAGCTTTTGCCAACTGATAGCTGAGAAGCCTCTGTATCATGTGGATGTGAGTTCAGAAGGCACTGAAAAAACTTGTCACTTACGTTTCGCGAAGGATATGATATTTCAACTGAACCCCACACTGGAGAACGGAACTTGTGATTTGGTGAAGGGATGGAGGTGTTCACCTTCGCGTCAGGTGGAATTATTCAGAGACAGCTGGGCGACAGCGGTACAAATATCGATCTGTTGCACTGTTACAGTCTGTTGCTCTCATGCATTATTAATAGTTGATTGATCGCCTCCCATGTCGTTTGTGATAGGCAACTTGCATCTAGACGCCAACCATAGACGCATTAGGTTTTACCCGAGGTTAGTACTGGTGTGGTGGTTTCTGGAGGCCCCAGTCGGTTATCAAGCTTAGCGCTAAGCTTTCGATGTCCAGACAAGGCAATGATCAGTGATACCGCACTCTGTTCACGAAACTGACAATTGGCAAGATATGTCATCAACCCACGGGTCATGTTTTCTTTTTGTCTGATGACTCCAGAACGTTGGCAATAGCGTAGCTACCTACCGCATGGTTGATCGTTTTCAATATATTGTGGCGTTGTCATTTGTACGTACGTCCCCTGACCACTGTACCAATAATCAGTGGGACTTTAGCAGCTTAGCTGCCGTTCGAACCCTCGAACAAGACAACGAATGTGTTTCAGCGAGTGGCGATGGCGCGGTGACCGGTGACCCTGAGCACTTGAGGCCCCCTCCGCAAATCCCCCTGCAACCGTGTGATTGACGAAAGACCAAGCACTCCTGATTCCACGCTCCTGAGCCGCCGAGCTTCGCCGAGACCTTCAGGCCTGACAGCCCGAACTTGCAGCCTCCGAGTAATCCGATCTCCGGAGTTAACCACGGTCAGGACTCCCCGCTGGATTCTTCGGTGAAGCCATGGCTACCCATTCCGTATTTTTCATTCTGGCCCTTGAAGAACATCGCAACCCGTTCAGAATTGAGTAAACGGACAACGCACCATTTCACAAGTATAATGGGTGAATTTGAGAATAAATATTGAAAATACGTCCCCGGCCCACTCAGGCGTCTGCGTTTCGTGGGGGGACGTATATCAGCCCTAAGAGTTCGAATACTTCTCTTTCGGATTTGGGAAAGAAGAACCTTTGAGTCGTGCCGTCGGGAAGTTTTGTGTCCTGATGCTCAGTGGCTTGCCACAGCAAGGAAATCATTGTCGGTGCTCACATTCCCGATGAATCGAACTTCGACCCCCTGGGTCATTGTCGTGTAAGCCGCCACGATATGAGGACTGGGAGGATTGAACCGTACTTTTTCTGTTTGGCCCAAAGACACAGATCCCTTTCAAACATCGTAGAGCCTGTCCTGAAACTATTATGCACGGGTTAACATTCCGAAATACCGTGCCGCTATACTTATTAGAGAATTAACTGACCATCCGACCACCGCAGTCCAGAACACCTCAGGGGCAGCAATGGTTAGATCTACACGTCTGTACACACGTTCGCGAGTTGGGTTATGGGGAGGCCCGAACACCGTAAGTGCCTTTGCCAGCGAATCCCAGTGGTGGGTGCGGAGGACATTATTCTGGTGAAACTCGGACATATCTGAACGTTCAGGGATGTACGGCGGAGGAAGCTCGGTCGTGGAAACCTTACGCAACATACATTTGACAAGGCCTAGGAGGCAAGGACACCAAGCGTTATAGTTACCTGGAAATCTAAGAGAGAACAAACAGCCCACCATGTTCGTGCAAACGCCGCACAAGCTTCTCACATAGACTGTTAACTTTCTGAGAACCAGGGCTCCAGCCTGTGTGAGGGATGACGATATCGACATCATTACTCTGTGGTTTGCCACGTCTATAGCTGATCGGCCCGTCGACCAGAAAATGGGAGGCAGGGGGGTATCTACAAAAGTCAAACAGGAATTTAGCAACTGGCCGGAAAGCAGAAGTACAGATAATGGACTAACCCGCCTGCAATGACACTTGTACAACGTTCCTCGACGGATAGTAATTTTTGCATGACTATTTGGTATTTCTTCGACTTCGTAGCGAGGAATCCTGAAAATCAAGACAAATGTCCCCGCGTTGAATTTTGTAAATTTATGAAACGCCATCGCAAGGACCATGGTCACAACCATGAATTCATGCGTTTATGAACGTTGTCTAGTAGACTCACGTCTGGCTGAGGTCGTGTCGGAGAGCCAGTGCAATTTTGATAGAGTTATCCGTTGTCATTTCATCCTTCGCGAAGTTAACTCTGGGAGCGATCAAGTGCCTTCGGCCGTCACACCTGAAGTCACCTCGTAATACCTTTCAAATTTCTCGACTGTTCGTAAACCAAGAAAATAAAGTCATCTGGCGGTGAGAGGACTGATGCCATGTATGGAATTGAAAACGGAGAGCGATAAAAATCGGGTGGATACCAATTTAATTTCTGTGGTCAAAGAAGCTCGATTCCAGGGAAACCTGGATATGATAAATTCAACTCACGGGCTTCCGCTATCTGGCCGGTCTTGACAAATTCCTCAACCTGGAATACGAAGGCTGTGGGACAATCGGGTGCAATATCAGCTTGTTGGGTTCGCTCACTGAAACGGTGGGGAAAAGCTGGACGACAAAATAATAATATACATATTCACTAACGTGAAGGCCCTGACTGACCTTTGACGATCTGGAGGGGAAACGGTCACACACTCGAGTGAAGCTCTGAGTGAAATGGCGCTCACAGCTATGGCGCGGGCGTAGCTCAACATGCTTCTCTCTTCCCCTTCAAGAAACCTAGACCAGTGTATGACATCCAGCTCTTTTACAGGAGTTTGGTTGGGGCAGATGAGAGGTGAAGCACTCTGGCAACAGAAACGCGACAAATGTTTCAACGCCACAACGTCGGGTGCGCTCATACTGGCTCCCTGATCAGTCGAACGTTGAAGCCCTCTGCTGTCATCTGGCGGAGTTTCCGGATGCTCAGAAATATTTGACTTGACTTCCGGACGCCGCCTTTCAGTCTCATCATGGAGGTCGCTATTTGCGGAGTATGCGCTACACGGAAGCAGAGTGCGGGAGCTGATGAAGTGTCTAAGCCACTCGGGTGTAACGATGGCCTTGGTTTTCTAGTGACAAAATCAACGATCTGGCAACAATTAATGAGAGAAACACACACAGCAAACTCCCAGTCGATGTGCCTTTCCAGGCGAGGTCTCATATGTGCGGCGGTGATGATAACATCCCCGCTGCTCTGCGTCTACTGTACGTTGGAGCTCTTGTCCCCCGAGACTACCACCAGACTGTGCGATGCTCTTTTCAACGAGGTTGATATCCTCCAGTACGCCAGATTGTAGGTTAGCTGGTAGAAATTATACCCTCAAGAGATGGTTGGTCGCAGAGCTCTGGGGTAGACTTTGATGGACGCGCTTTGAAGGACCTCGAACGCGGTCTGGATCAGAGCCGCTAGCGTCACTAGATACAGACCTGGGTGAGGGGCATCAGGGAACGTAGTAAGCTCAATTGGGCTGCGGAAGGAGTGATCTGCGTCGTCGCTGTGCTCGCTGACTAATCAATCAGCAGGTGTGAAGAAAATGGACTTGAACAAACTTGCACTCTGAGGCCGTGAGTTGACATGACAGTTAACATGATATGAGCCCCATAAATTCAGAGAAAAGCCAGCCATGCCATTGTGCAGTTTGGCCCCCTCGTCCTTCATTTCTCGCTTATTTTAGATCTAACACAGTCAGAGAATTGGACTGAGCTCACAAATCCGGCTGACGTGGATAATTCAACGGCAGGAGATGTTGCCCGCAAGGTTCAAGGTGCCCGAACAACTTACATACACCATGAGGTAACATATACCATGAGGTAATTCAGAAATGACTTCGGTTTTACGGCGCTTATGATTTTGGCAATCAACAGGGGTGAATGGAGCGTCTCACATGTGCGAGAAAACAAGGCTGACATGCGCTGACAGGTGGGTTTGGCTGCCACTCTTCGGGATACATTCTCCAGTTGGGCCTCGAGTCTGACATCCATTGGATGGAGCACTGAGTGCACGACCCGAACCTTTCACAGTGTGACATTGCATAACATTTTGATAGTACAACTGTTTTATTACCACATGGCCTAGTAGGCAGCTGGGCCTTTGAGGTAAATCCCTGAGTCGTTCTTGCCAAGTAACTTGAAGTAAGTCAGTATGGACATGGTTCGAGTCGAGGCTTTTTTTTTTTTTCCCAGAGCTCCTCCGCCGATCTGATCCACACTAACCTTCCCCCTGTCATGCTATGCTTGGAGGGGGAGAGGCAGGCCTCGGAATACAGGTCAAGCAAGGAGGTAGTATTCTGCCTGACCACGCAAATATGAGTAGCTAGGAATTCCTTCCACACGACTGTGCACTCGGCACCAACCTTAGTGGCCGACAACGCGCCGAATAACCTCCGATTAGTCTGACCACCACCATGCTCTCGCCCGACGATTGCGGGGTCGAATCCTCATCGAGCCCCACAGCGGGATACCCCAGTAGGGCTCATCGCTGTAGGTACGCACCCTAGTTATGCGTTCAGAAATAACTGGTGTGCCATCAGCCCCGTCTGACACCCGACCTACTATGTAATGGAAGTGAGTGAATATGAAGCGGGGTTTTCTCGGTAGGGGCAAGGTAGTAACCATGGAGTATCCGTCTCAGATGGAAGGACGGGGAAGAAGTGATATGAAGTGATATATGGATGCAAACTCTATCCCCTGCTCAATCAACCGCGCCAGAACGGGCTACTGACACGCATCGATAAGAAGTTTGGCTTTCTATGTGCAGTGAATATGTGAGATCTAGACTTGACGTAGCGACGCGCGACCAATTTCCTGTCTCGTCTTGATGCGTCTCTAGTGCCTGGTATTACAAGAAGAAGCATCCACAGTCGGTGGCCTTACGATAACCTCCGGTGTAGTTCTTGACTTGGTCGACTACTATCAACCATTCGTTGATCTTTTGGTTTGGGATACTTGACGCTGAACGGATCTTGGAAGCTATTGTCACTGGCTGCACGTCAGATCCATACTATTTACAAAGTCGGTATTTGTGGGCCCAGCTGGAATACTTGGATGCATATCCGAGATTGGCCCACTCTCTCAGGCCCATACCGTAACAAGACTACCATTGCGGTCGTGATAATATCTAATCCCCCCCAACATGTTCCAAACGTATGTTTTACACATAAGGAGGACACCTCTGCCTATGATTGGAAAGTCACTTTGAACCGACACCGCGGCGGAATCAATATATATCGAGGGCGGATGGTGGCGGCGCCCCCTTGTTACATAATTCTTAGCATTCTCGATGAGTCAGCTCGGGGAAGACGGGGCGCCCTCGGGGCCGTCGCATAGGTCTGCGCCCTTTCAGGCCCTTGCGAGGGTTGCCCTATGCAACCCTCACTACTTTGTGCCATGCAAACGACGCTTAGTGCCATGTGTGCCGTTTAGTGTGATCAGTATTGCAGTGTGTTGCTGTAAAGTGCATTGTGCGGGATGGACTTACCATCGTTTTGAACATAATCGATCAGGGTCACTGCAGGATCAGTCTGAATGCTGCCATTATGCTGGGCGTGTTCCGGGCCTTGCAAACTCAAAACTGGCTGTCGCACTTGAAAAAATGTCGTGAAGGCACCGAAATGGATCTGCGTCCTTCTCGTATAGTACCGCCGAGCCATGTGAAGGTGATGAAATTCTCAGATCAGAACCTGTTCTTGATTTGGATCCAATACAAGTGGTTACGACGGTCCTGCTAGCTATAAGCGCGGTATAAATCTGGATGGAATGGGCAGAAGGACATAAGTGGTAGAATATAACCATCCCCCTCTGCGTCGTTAAAGGACACCTACGCTTCCACAACCACCTGCCATGGCGCACCCCATGTCACAGCCTCTCACAGCAGACACATCTTTGTTGCCCCCTACACCCACCAGCGATATGACATGGGACCAACAGCGCTCACCTTACTCCACTGACCCAATCGACGCTATCGGTTGGGGCTACTACACCCTCCCTCCATCACCTCCAGCTTCCGTCAGCTCCAACAGGACTGACTCCCCTGTGCCGAGTCTCAAGATGTCCGCATCACGCGTCACCCCCGACTCCTTATCAGAGGGGGAACCACAGCATTGTCTGTCGACACGCCAGGTGTTTGACCTTTCAGAGTGTGTTGATATACCCTCCTCGTCCTCTTCTGATTCTACGCCACCGCCGCTATCCTGTCAGTTATCCTTGTCCGTTGATGGCGGAGAACACCTGGCTAAGCGACCTATCACATCTACCATCGGTGGAGTCAAGAAGCCGCGTGGCAGCGGAGAACGGATCACCACCAAATATTTCGTCCCCCCAGACGTCACTGGACTGACCAAACGCGAGGCACGTCTGGTGAAGAACAGGGCGGCGGCCTTCCTTAGCCGGCAGAGGAAAAGGGAGGAGTTCGAGGCCATGGAAATGTAGGCACTTCTCGTCATCCTCCAGCTCTCTGGTAATTGACGTTGTCCAAGTCGCGTCAAGGAACTTGAAGAGGAAAACTTGCGACTCCTGAACATTGCCAAAAAAGGAAACCGAGTTGATGAGCTGCTCTGCGAAATGGAACATCTACGGCTGCGCCTAATGGCATCAGAGAAGCGCGAACGAGAGCTCGCCATGGAATTCGCAAGCAACTCTGCGCACAAACAACCAGTCAAGACAGAGTCGCACGATCATATCTTTCCTCCCGCATCATACCCGCCGTTTGCTCCTCTGGGCCAGAACACGGCAGCTTCCGTGGGTTTGATGGTAAGAGTGTTTCGAGCTGTGCTCCGTTAGGATGTGAGGTTGATGTAATGCAATAGAAACAAGCCCTCTTATCCGTGCTTCCGTCGCTTCTTTCCTTGCCGTCGCAGTCTCCACTACCTGTTGCCATCTCCGTTCCCTTGCAAAGCTCGAACGCGACAAGGACCTCAACCCCGCCTTTCGGACACCCACCTATCTCCACGGATCCCAAAGAACAGGAGTGCCAACAGTTTGCTCATGGCTGTGTTGGGTTCAATTCTAGCTCCGCAGACTTCGACCCTTCGAGACTGGCTATCGGTGCCGACCCCTCTGAGGGACATCGAATGGACGCAGAAAGTCTTCGTACCCTCGGTAACCTTACGATTTCATTCGACCCGTCACCGAATGAAGAATGTCGACTTCGCGTCCGCGTCCATTTCTCAGATCGGCCCGATAGGACTACTGTGCCTCCGATCAGCGAGAACAGACCGAGGACGTCCTCACTCGCCTCGTGGGCGGGACCAGATATGGCATTCCCTCTGCAACCGTTTGCATCAGCTCCACATTCCGTCGCCCCCTCTCCCCCGTGCAACCTAGACACTTTCATGGGCAACGCGCACGCCAAGTTGGGCTTTGACGCTCACATGATGCCGTCTGCATGTCCTGCATTTGGACATCACCCCTCAGACCAGGCATTCGAGTACTATCCAGGATTCCTGGAACAGATTTCCGAAGATCCTGCCAAGCATCGTGCCCGAGCAGCATGGAAGGGCATGCCTCAGATCAACAGCGATTGGGAAATCTCGGTCTCATGACCACAGTTTCGACATGCCCGGTCGTATTCCATTTTCAAGATCTATTTCTATCTGATGGTGCTTCAGTTCTGATGGGCTATGGCTTATTTTGTATTACCTTATAGACTCTGGAGTCGTCGTCGTTTTCTTTTACCACGGACTACATTAAAAGTAAACTATGCGGCTCAGGAGCTGGATATCTTCCAATAGTCATCGGATCTGACGTTAATTCTGTAGCATGGCGATTGTATACTAGTACTTGGTACTACCATCGAGTTGAGAAATCAACGTTTCAACCTCACATGTGGATGGCTAAAGGCTTAGGATGTCGGCAGTGAGAGCCAAGGATTCATTTAACATCAAGGCGAGGGAAATGTCAAGAGCCCTCCTCCACGCACACTCGGTCATCCCCCACGATAGGTAAGAAAAATGCCAACTAACGGCTGAGTGCTTGCGCTCGATGGCGAGCGCGGCACCGTGGGTATCTATCACTCCATATATTGTGCCACCACCACGCACTCTCCAACTCTTGTCCCGACCAAGTCATCCCTATATATTCAAAAAATATCATACCTTCTAATCATACCACCGCCATCATGGACACTCAGCTCCCCGTTCGCAGGACCAAGACGTTCAACAATCCGCCCAGCTACTCGTTCGCTTCCCACCGTCTTCGCAAGACGCTCCGAGATTCCTCTAAACAGCCCATCGTTCTCGTAGCATGCGGATCCTTCAGCCCTGTCACCTACCTGCACCTTCGAATGTTCGAAATGGCCAAGGACTACGTTCGCCAGAACACCGACTTCGAGATCGTCGGTGGGTATCTTAGCCCAGTTAGCGACAAGTACAACAAGGCGGGTCTACTCAACGCACATCATAGGTGAGCATTCATGCCCAACATCCTAGTTGTCGACGATGGGAGCCTTCTGTACCTGCCGTGTCCATGCTGTCGTTCGGAACCGCTCCTTGCACTGAATTAGCACAGACCCCACCTGAACGGCCCCCCCGTGTCAATTCTCAGCTTTGTGCCAAGCGCCGGGTGTTGAAAATGTGCACTTGCATATCATCCACAGCGGGCGAAAGCTGAGAATGCTGTTCCTTGGGGTGATCCTTTCGCAGGGGCTTACACTTTCCGGGTCGCACCATTCTGGTGTATCGGACGCTTCCGTGCTCCGGTTTCACAGGAGTGTAACATCCTAATTCTCGCGGGCTCCGCGGTTGAGCCAAAGCACCGTGAGCGCCTGAGGGGACCATCCCTTTGGCACGGGCTTGTCTAGTCCGGAGAGCTCGCAAGCGGAGGCTTCCGTTCTTGTTCATCCCTGCAGCCATTTCTTCGTCGCGCATCTGAATCCAGATAGAAGCTAACGGGTCTCAACCCATGGTGCCTTTTAATTTCTCAGAGTCAATATGTGCACACTAGCTGCAGAGCAAACATCCTCATGGCTCATGATTGATTCATGGGAGGCTTTCCAGAACTATCAACGCACGGCCGTTGTGCTTGACCATTTCGATTACGAGATTAATACGGTCTTGGGTGGTGTGTACACGCAGGACGGGGAACACCGCAACGTCCGGGTCATGCTTCTCGCAGGATCAGATCTAATAAGCACCATGTCTGAACCTGGTGTTTGGGCCCTTGACGATGTTAGTATATCCCTTGTGCTCGTTTAAGCTATCGGAGCATTTGTTCCGGATTATGGATGACTGACTTATTTCCCTAGCTCGACCACATACTAGGTCGATATGGCACGTTCATTATTGAACGCGCTGGCTCCAGCATGGATCAAGCTACGGATAGCTTAGCACGTTGGCGGAATAACATCTACCTTGTCCCTCAGTTGATCCAGAATGATGTATCCTCGACGAAAGTCCGACTTTTCCTCCGACGGGGACTTTCTGTGCGGTACCTGCTTCCGGCAGCCGTCGTCGACTACATAGAAGAGAACAACCTATACCTAGATGATGGACCTGTGTCGGAGAAGGAGAAGGAGAAGGACGGTGGGGCAGGGAAACGGGAGGGTGATGTGGGGTCTGGGATCAAGACACCTTTGCAATCATGACATGATATCTCTCGTCGCATATCCAACATCTAGAGGAGACTTAGACGCCATTGACTATTGTATGATGTGTATGGTTCATTTAGCATCCCATGGGATGAGGAAGTTTGTATCATCGCATTTGTGAAATGTCGCAGATGTATGTATGCCTGAGGCCTTGACTCAAGGCTGACGGTGCTTGGACCAAACTGCCACGATGAATGACACATGATGTCGACAAGTTAATGCGTTCTTGTATCAATATTTTTGCACTGTAAGTTGTTGGTCGTATTTGGGTTATAGCTTGTTGACCAACCCTAGGAGCAGGACTGCATCGGACGGCACAGGGAATAATACTACCAAGTATCTGTTGGGAGGCGCCTCACTCTCACCTCTCTCACAATATTCCACCATGGCCACAACGCGGAAGGTGCTCATGCTACACGGGCGCGTAATATATATCACTGGAACAATGGCCAACACGCTGATTTCCTGATCGTAGATACGCGCAAAATGCGAGCATCTTCAGTAAACGGGTTCGCTCCCACCGATCGCAATTTTCAACAGAACCAATGATCATGATATCTAGCTTGGGGCACTGAGAAAGGCCATAGGAAAGGATATCGAACTGGGTACGTATCGTAATCCTGCATGTCACCATAGGTAGTCAACGTCGAGTTTTTGCCCAGTGTTCATCGACGGCCCAGTCGTATTGCAACCGGTGGACCTAGATGGCCCCACAGCAAACGCTCTCGGCACATCTGAAGTGACCACCGCGGATCCGAATTTAACTGCTAGAGCGTGGTGGAAAGCGAATCCAGATCGCACTGTCGCTAGTGGGCTAGAGGACTCCTTAAAAACGCTCAGGGATGTCCTTCGACGGGATCAGTACGATGTGAGCCCAACATGTCCACCCCCTTCTCAAAAAGTTTAGATCTTGCTGTTTGCAGGGCGTTTTTGGTTTTAGGTGCGTCTAGGAAGGATCGGGTCGGGGATGTCTCATGCCATAAATCCTTTTTCGTCTGTTCAGCCAAGGTGCAGCAATGGCAGCTCTCCTTGCCGCGTTGGTGCGTACGACCGCGTGCAGACGTTTGGATAATTATTTGGGACTGAGACAGAGGTCTACCACGATCCGCAGCTCGAGAAACCTCATTCATACCCTATCTTCTTGGTGGATGACCAGCCGCCTCACCCCCCATTGTACGGCAGTCGTGTTCCTCGCATTCCCTTTATCTGACTCCGGACATGCCCTTTCTAGTCAGTTTTGTGTTTCCGTATCAGGCTTCAAGGTGAACAATCCTCTGGCCAATGAGATATTTGGACAATCGTACGCGACACCGACGCTCCATGTCATCGGAAAGACGGATGTGGTGGTGGTTGAGGAACGGTCAAAGATCCTCTTAGACGTGTCAGCGAAAGCGAGGGTCGAAGAACATGAAGGAGGTCAGTCGCAATGCTCTTGGCTTAGAGTCTATCATTGAGGATTCGGTCATCGTATAGGTCATTATGTTCCGTCGATAGCCAAGTGGCGAAACTTCTTGCGGGACTATCTGCATGATCCGCTGGGAGACGTCCCCTCTCCTGGTTTCGGAGGCATATCCCGACCAATAACCCCGTCAAGCACCTCATGATTCCATCCCGTGACCATCAATATCCTCTACATTCGATGTCAAGTGAGCCGTGGATTGGTAAACGGTAGAAGCTACATAGGGAGCAGCGAGGCATTGCCAAATAGATGCTCCGTCCTCGTGTATATCCCAGCCACTATCTTAGAAATGGGCGATAGAAGCTTGTGTACGACATGCTTTTACACGAGCACACTAATACCTTACCCGGCAATTTACAGATGGCCTGGTTTTGCACGGGGATGATGTGCCTCCTCCTAGTTTCCAAGTCTCAGATCTGGTCTGAATTGGCACCAATGCACTGCGGGCAGGAGCGAGCCTTTCACCACTGCAATCTATGGATCGCCAAGTTGGCTCTCAACTTCCCGCGCGTCTCAGTTGCTGGGCAATTTACTTCTTTGTGATCACCAACATCCTTGATCTACTGACTACGACCAACCTTAATATGGCCCTCGTTTCTCAGAAGCTCGCACAGGGTGGCCTCACTAATACACTTGGAAGCCACATTGTTCTGGAGTCTCGATGAATTCCCTCGGGTAACGTCAAGCTTGTGACCAGAATCGACGATGGTTCTTACTGGCCGCCCAGAGACTCATTGAAGGTAGCATCAATCACAACGGCATATGATCGATAGCTCGAAGGCATAACATCACGACAACCCGATAATGAATGTCAAATCCCACAGACCAGTTCTATCTCAGGATGCTCGCGACTGGTTCTCATGACCGAGGCGAAGCATATTACTTCTTTGTTTATTTTTGGCTGGTAACGAGCAGCACAAATGCCTATCGTATAACGTACCGTGCCACCAAAGGTCCAGTTTCCCAAAGTCACTAAAAGCCAAGATCAAAGGTGCCACAGGCAACGCCGAATACACCCAAAAAGTCGCTTCGCCGCTGGCACGATTAGACGGGCCGATCCCAGCTTCCCGAATCCCTACTCGAAAATACTCCCCTCAACGTCACTTCCATACCAGAGACCTGCGGACTCCTCACACCAGAGGGACTGGCTGTCACCGAGCTGGGCGCAACCGATGTCCTAGGACGGATTGCATCGGGGCAGCTGACTGCGGTCGAGACCGCCATCGCGTTTGAAAAGCGCGCGGCTATCGTGCACCAGTTGACTGCGTGCTTGACGGACGTCTTCCTTGATGAACGCATCGAGCAAGGCAAGGCGCTTAACAAATATATTTCAAGCGAGAGGGGAAGGGGGGTCGCCGGTCCTCTCCATGGCTTACCAATCTCCATAAAGATGCGTTAGCCATGGGGCCCTGTTATCCAGTCGTCGCTCATGGATGCAGGATTCATTTCCTGTGGAAGACCGCTGGGGTTCCGGTGGCTTTTTATCCAACGTCGAGCTGTCGGCAGACTATTGCGACATGACAAAGATCCTTCGCAAGCTGGGAGCTGGTGAGACTTGAACCCCGAATATTTCGCGTGTCCTCGGTTGGCTAACCTCTCGCCGCAAGTGTTCCATGTGAAGACAGACCAACCACAGACCATTATGGATTTAGAGCCCCGGTCCTTCTGTGGCCATACGGTTAGTTGCCTACCTGCACCGCACGAGGATGAAGCACAATGAACAACCTTATTTGAGCTTAACCCGTACAATACCAATCTGTCCTCGGGTGGTTCTTCCGGTGGGGAGTCTGCATCGGTGGCAATGGAAGGGTCCTGCATGGGAATTGGAAAGCAAGTGCTCGAATCGTGCACGAAGGCTAACCGATAACCACACAGTGATGAAGGAGGCTCCATCCGTTGTCCTTGCGCTTTCACTGGCCTTCACGGGATTCGTCCGTCATGCAAAACAACACCTATGGGCGGGGTTATCTGGTAGTAAGTCAGCACGAAGGTCTCATAAATCAGACCCTTAATCTCCAGTGCAGCCAACCCGGACACGACGGAAGACTTGCCTCTTCGGGGTCGATGTGCAATTCATCGAGGGACATGAGGCTACTGGTCGGGGCTGTGCTCGACGTAAAAAAAATTGCTGTTAGATCCGAGTGTAATTCCCCTGCCGCTCTTAGTGCCCGATCTCAGTCAAGGAAAGCTTCGAGTTGGGATCATGACCCATGATAACGTAGTGTTACCTCGCCCTCCAATGCTACGAGCGACGAAACTGGTAAAAGCAAAGCTTGAGGCATCGCCTGAGGTCGAGGTCTCGGATTACGTTCCATTCAAGCATGAAGAAGGCTGCAGCATTATGGTAGGTGGATTCGTACCGTGGTTATCTGTCAAAATTTACGGGAGAAACATATATAGCGTACCTTGTATTTCGAGGACGGCGCAGAGACAATCTGCCGGTGCTTGAAAGAGGGCAGACAATATGGGTAATCGGTCCACCACACGAAGAACCACGATGTAGTTCAGGCTTGGGAGGTTCGTACACATCGTTCTAGAAAGGTGACTTTGGCTCAGAATCGGTGGCGCTAGGGGCCAAGCGCGATGACTGCCGCCACGCATATTCCGATCACTGGGAGAAACAAGGCTGCGATGTAGTGTTGTGCCCTCTGTTCTCCGGCAACGGGGAACTACTGGGGGTGAGCGTAAAGCGGAACGACGCATCTCACATATAAAATTGATATCCATTCCAGCTGTACTGCGATTTGGAGCCTACTTGATTACCCAGGAGCCGTCTTCGACTGGTCTCATCTCCGATCCAGCCCTTGACGTCGCGGATACATATTTCACTCACTTTGTGCGTACCAGCCCGTTCACCCAAATGCACTCCAGGAGGCTAACAATGACGATGACCCCTCTCGGTGCGGCCGCAGCACCGGAGGCGTAGTGAATCTGCAGGTCGTTTCCAGTCGTTTCGATGATGGCCTGGTGATGGCGGCGCAGGATGTTATTGGGCGGATTGTGAAATCTTGAAGCTTAAAGCTTGCAATGGATACGAACATTTAATCATGGTTTCGTTTGATCTTCCCATGTGCTCCGAGTTAGCAGAGTCCATTGTGCTACTTGTGCGTGGCGGACCTTCATTCCCATGTACATGGACGTTGTAGAACCTGGAAGGCATTATATTTGAAATTGGTTAGCTATTTATCTCAGTGCTCGTGAAAAGTGTCTACCCACACAATCGTCCCGAGGGTTGATAAGTGACGTCGACTTGACCTTGAAGCTGCAAGTGCTGTCAATCTGCAACTCTTCTCTCCGCTGACGAGTCACGACAGCCCGGCAGTCATGACTTCAAATGGCCTGGTGTGTTTTACAAACTGCCTGTTACCCCAAGAAGACGGCAGCCTCGTTGAAGAAGACCTTTGGATCGACAAGCGCCAGGGTGTCATCTTGGATGCTCAAGTGGGTCCTCTCGAGCTGGTCGAAATCTCGGGACTTGTCAGCTAAGCTTGCGAACAAAATGCTTCATTCTTAGAAAACGTTCTTTCTGAGGAAAGCCAGACCAGACGAGATTATCGACGTAGGCGGGAACATCCTAAGGTGAATGGGACCAGTCAGGGACGAGTGTGGCGCTAGGAACATATCGCTTGAACACGTTCAACCACTGTTCTTCCGTCACCATAATGAAGGACTATTACTGACAATACAATGACACCCATAGTCCCGGGTACATAGACATTCAGATTAACGGTGGCTTTGGCTTCGACTTCTCTGTCTACGAAGGCGATGATCAGGCGTACCGCGATGGACTGAAGCTGGTTGCAGAACGGATAATCGAAACAGGTGTCACCGCCCTGGTACCGACAGTCATTGTACGTAGCAGCATCAAATGGAGCTCGATGACTGGCTGACCAGCTTCCCGTAGACTCAGGAGAAATCTCTTTACCCTAAGCTTCTGCATCTTTTGCGGCCTTGGTCTCCGCCAGGTGCTGCACACTTGCTAGGTTGGCATGTAGAAGGCCCTTTCCTGCATCTCGCTAAACGCGGTGCACACCCACCGCCCTTCATTATTCCTGCCTCGGATGGGTTCAAAACGTTCGAGTCTACCTACGGCACAGAAAACCTGACGGATGCAGAGAATTGGCTCATGGGAGGAGACATCGACGAAGAGACCGTCGGTGTTCGTATAATCACTGCAGCCCCTGAAGTCGAGGGCGTGATGGAGGCCATTTCAACTGCCAGCAAGAGGGGTATCTGTTTCAATATTGGACATAGGTAAGTCATACTCTCCCATCAACGGCTACGGAGACACATCCAAAGTAGTATCTGCTCGACGGAGACTGCGACCGCTGCGGTCCAAAATGGGGCGCGCTGCATTACCCATCTATTCAATGCAATGCCTCAATTGCACCACCGCGACCCGTCCATCATTGGTCTTCTTGGTTCCTCTCCGTACACTCCTTCCGTGCCAGCATCCGATTTTGCACCCCTCCCACCTTCCGCAGTCAACACACCGAAGCAATTGACCCCATCTGTTTCAGGAACTCCCAAGAAGGCTACACCCCCTCCTCCCTACGCATCAGAGGCCTTTGACGAGATCCAGACCCCGCCTCAGACACCTGCCATTCCCGCGGCACCATTTCAGTCGAAGGGTCACAAGCGCCCACAAAGCAAATCATTGACTAGCACTGCAGCTATCACTCCCACACCACTAGGGAGCAGGCAGTCAAGTCAAAGTGCGAAGACCCACCTCGCACCTTCTCCTTTCGAACGGCCCTTCTATGAGATCATTGTCGATGGCATTCACTCACACCCCAACTCTGTTAGGGTAGGCTTAGTCTTGTCTTCCAGTTGTCTCATCATTGACGGGACTTCCGAAGTTGGCGTACTCCGCGCACCCTGATGGGTGTATCTTAATCACAGATGGTATGTTACATTCGTGCGCACGGCACTGCAACTTGATGACCGTCACCAGCGATGAAGATCCTGGACCCTCACCTCAAGGATGGTATTCACGAGTGGCGTGATGGTCGCCGATTCTACAAGGAGGGTGACAAACTCTACCTGGAAGGTACCACGACGCTCGCCGGAAGGTAAGTCTACCCTCCCATCCGCCCCACCAGACGAGCAGGTAGATGATATTGAACCACGCGTACTTCATGTAGCGTAATTTCCCTGGACAAATGCGTCCGTAACTTTGCACGTTTCACCGGCTGCTCTCTCGGCGAAGCTATCAAATGTGCAACCTTCAATCCCGCGAAGTAGGCGGTATTTCTGAGGAGAGGGGTGAACCAAATACTGACCTTGCCCTTCTAGGTGCCTTGGTATTGAGAACAAGAAGGGTTCTTTAAGGGGAGGCGCAGATGCAGACCTGATTATTCTCACTCGCCAGGGCGAGGTTCTGGGCACCTGGGTGAAAGGCAAATTAGTTTGGGAGAAGAAGTAAGGTACCCGACATCTCCTTTTCCAGTCAGGGATGAAGCCATGTGGAAGGTGTGGAAGGTCATTGTAGGAACATGCATGTATGTTTGTTGTGTGGTTTGTCCAGGTTCACACTAGAATAAAACAGTTCGCTGCTTCCACGCTGTCTCAGATTCGGGAGAGGGTGTGTGCATTGTACCTGGCCATTTTCTACTGTCGACGAAACCTTCATGCTCAAAGTCACATAATTACCTTGTTTACAAGGTTGGCTGTTCTGTACTGGAGCGAGCTCGCGAGTATAAGGCACAGAACAAGGCCTTCGTACTGGTTGCCTCTCCAGAGCCTCAGCACTCAGCCATGGCACTTGCCATAGCATGCTTCTTTGGTGGTGTTTCACACCTTCAGTGACCCATAGGACTTGAGCAGGGGTTATTAGTGTTTTCCCCTCACTTCTCTCTTTCTTTCTCACTCTCATCCCTTGTTCTTGTTGCTATAGGGAATATCCCTATACAACATGGCAGTTTGGTGAGAGAGCCTCACCTTACTAGTCTCTGTAAAGGACTGAGAAGGGTTTGAGGTGAAGAAGTTCTTTAATGCTAATAGAGGATAAATGTCCTGTATTGAGAACAGCCAATATCTGTTCAGAACAACTTATGATACTAGGTGTGGGGCCCAACTATTTATACATAAGTGGGTTGTACATGGGCCATGTAATCTACAAGTTTAGTCCAGTAAACTGTAGTGATGCATAACCATATGAGGTATGTATAGAACTTCATGGAACATTGTAGAATATCCATGAGTAAGCTATGAGTAAGCTCAATAGCGTATGTGTATCACATGTTAAGGGTATTGATAGTTAGTATAACCATACTGACATGTGATTATCTCAACAGTTGTCACTTTTTTCACTACCGTATGACAAGGTACAGTGAACTCTGGAACTAGTGTTGCTGCAGCTTCGAGCTGCCATTTTTTATCTCA
>KN825084.1:0-33225 GCA_000827395.1 Paxillus rubicundulus Ve08.2h10 | reverse complement strand
CCGCATGAATTCCGAGCGGGCGCTGCAACTCCGGGTCGCGAGAAAGCGGAGGTACGAACTCCGGGGTCGCGGGAAAGCGGAGGTGCAACTCCGGAGTCGCGGGAAAGCGGAGGTAGGAACTCCGGGTTGCGGGAAAGCGGAGTTGGTGTTCCGGTTCCGGAGTTCACTGTATTTTGTCACCAAGGACCACCTGCAGTGCATGTGGCTCTGAGAATAGTTGGCCAGAAGGTTGGATGCTGCCAATTGACCCTTTTCACATTGACATGCTTGTGGATACACTTATGACCAGCTGTGGATGTTTTCTGCTGGCGAATCTCATCTTTTATTGCACAGTAAGGTCTTGATAACTCAGCAATTGACTGCTGAGGCTGTAATTCTGCCTCTGGCAATAGAGCATCATTGACAGAGCGCTGCTTCAACTATAACAAGGTCCAGTCAATAAATCTTGCACCTATCAAAAAGGCATTTCCATTGCTCACCTGCTTAACATGAGCATGATGTGTGCGCTGCTGATTACGATCTCACTCTTGCTTCCTCAGCTCCTTCTCTGCCTCTTCTAAAGATGCACTAAAGGCCTCATCCCATTGTTCATCCTGGTGTTCCAGGTCCTCTCTTTGGACACCAGCAAGATACTCATCCCATGATATTGAGTTGAAGTATGTCAGCAAGCCTGTCTTTGGGGCGGATGGCAGAAATGAGTTTGGATTAAGATTGGTTGATGGGCTATGAGGCTGAGGTGGCACAACAACCACAGCATGAGGTGATCTGGGTGACATGGAAGACTGAGTGAATGAAGGGGATAGCAAGTGAGAACTCAGAGAGCAAGGGAGATCATCATCACCGAGATCAACATTCATTGTCTATTGAGGGGGAGGCAAATGGATCACCGTGTTTTGCATTGAGGTGGGAATGAAGTAAGCACAGAAGCTCACGAACTCATAACAACTCCTTGTGATTGTCTGAAAAGAGCGGCTCATCAAAAAGATGATGACGTATAGAGTTGACCATAGCGATGGCACATGAGTATGCATCATCCTGCTGACTGCACAGTAGAGGAAGGCCCTTCGAAAATGTGGTAAAGCTATGTTGTCAAAGCCACCACTGTATGAGATCAATATCTTGGACAGGCCATGGCCAACCCAGTGAGTCACCAAGACGAATCTCACGCTCTGTGGTGTTGATGACAAATACTGTCCAGTGAATCCCTCCGACATTCCAAGGACAGATGAACTGTCTTTTTGTGCCATTTGAGAGCAAGTTGCCAAGCCCATGCAAAACGGCAAAGTACCCATCCCAGGTGTAGCAGTGCCATCTGTGCGGCTGACAATGTAAAGTGTCAGTGAATGTGAGATCTTGGATAGAAATGGTCTGTTGTAGTTGGGGAAGCTGTTTGACTTGATATTGAATCTCACTTATCATTGCATCAATGTGTCAACCTTTCATAGGAGCTGAGGCTAGGAAATCCACTAGATCATCCATGCACAATGTGGCAGCAGGTCCATAAAGTGGCTCACCCCATCCAAGAACCTGGAACACATCAAAGAGTTCTTGTGGGCATCTCCAAGCTCAGGATGTTTGCCAACATCAAGCTCTTCTAACCAGTCTATGGAATTGGACCAGCATTCCTTGGCAGTCACAGCTCTACCAACATCATCCCAGTATTGAAGGACCCAAAACGGCAGATGTCCAGGGTAACATGGATCATAGATCAACTTTATGCCAGAGTCCCAAACCCACTCGAAAGAGCGTAGGAGCTGACTGCTTACTGAAAGAGGTGGTATGGAGTGGGAAAGGAGTTCATTGAGTGAGACATTTGAGCTCTCCTCCATCAAGAAACTGATTGAGTCAGCAAGAGCCAGAGAGAGGTCGAATAATGGGAGATGTGGGAAGTCTAGAAGTTTGAGGATTGGGAGGTGAGGTGAAGGGATTGTTGACAAGATGGGATACAGCATGGTGAGAAGGTGGAGGCACTCGTTTGGAGGGTCATCTGGAATGTCAATGGTGTTGTCTGGTACTAATGTCTGGTAATTATGGGGAAAACCATGAGTATGCAAGCCTAAGGAGTTCAAAAGCAGGAAAGCAAGTCAACCAACCTTGAATGTTTTAAAGACAGCACACAGCTTAGTACCCAGTCTCCAGGCAAATCATGAACAAAGCCTGGAGTTCAATGATATTTGACAGTGGGTCGTGCAGATGTGGACTGAGGCTGAGGTCACCAATCACTGTTGAACCTTGCGTGGATCACCCAACAAAGTACGGGTAATGCCCTGGACAAACCTGTCACAAGTTTGTCACACTCAAGGGAGGGCAAACCTACAATTGAAATTGTACAGTAAACCACATTGGGCATTATTATCATAGAACACACTATGGAGACTGCATGTGTAAGAGCCTGTTCGGAAACCTGAAATTGTGCATGTTTGTGTTGAGTTTGCAAGCTGGCTGTGGTGGCTCTGGAAATGTTGCTGTCTGAGTTTAAATTGTGCCGTGTGGCACGGCAATCTTATCAGTGAACAATACTATCTCATTGTCATTTGACATTGATGGACATCTCTGAGCAGGTTGATCATCATCGAGCACTCATCCAGCAGCGTATCCTACATTATACAGCTCTACTCCTCAGCCTCATCATCTGTGCTACAACATCTCTACTTGAATCTACCAAGATCACCAGGAAAGACCCTGAACCCTACCACACCTCAGCACTCACTGGAGAGGCATGGCTTATAGAACTGCTCCTGGGCCACCCAGAACGAATCTGATGTGAACTCGGTCTGCATGCCCATGTCTTTGCACAACTCATATCTGAGCTTCAGAACCTCGGTCATTCTAACTCAAAATTCATATCCCTCGAAGAACAGCTCGCCATTTTTCTCTACTCCAGCATCACTGGTCTGACTGTCAGACATGTTGGGGAGTGCTTTCAATGGTCAAACGACACAATTTCACAGTCTGTATTTCATTCCAATGCACCAGCTCATGGATTCATGTACCATTTTCTAGGTACTTCCACAAAATGACCATTATCTTCTCATCTGCACCCTTCTACACAAAATATGTTCACATGCCAGCTGACAATGAGATCCACACTAAGATTCACACCAATCCTCGCTTCTGGCCCTTTTTTAAAGATGCTATTGGTGCCTTGGATGGTAGTCATATCCATGCAGCACCTTCTGCACAACAACGAGGAATGTACCAAAATCACAAAGGCTTTGTTTCACAAAACTGTCTGTTTGCTTGCAACTTTGATTTATTATTCACATATGCACTCACCAGGTGGGAGGGATCCGCTACAGATGCAAGAATCTACCAGGATGCACATACAAAAGGCTTGTATATTCCTGACAGCAAATATATCCTTGGAGATGCTGGCTTTCTTACGTCCAGAGATACTTGTCCCATACCGGGGGGTCCACTATCATTTGGCTGAATGGCATCGAGCACAACTGAGGTAAGTTGATTCCGCAAATAACATCACTATCTAAAACAAATTTCATAGGCCAGCAAATAAGGAAGAACTCTTCAATCTTCAGCATGCTTCCACACGGAATGTTATTGAGCATATCTTTGGTGTCCTCAAGCGACGCTTTTGAATTCTCCTGCTTGCTCCCAGGTACAACCTAGAAATCCAAGCCTGCATTCCTGTGGCACTCTGTACCATACACAACTTCATGCATATCCTGAGTCAGACAATGTTGTTGAAGGGGAAAATTACTGCATAGTAGACGACTTGAATGACATGATGGGAGCCTTCCAGTTGGATTCAGAAGGAGAAGGTCATGGTGGGGGAGCTGTTGAGGATGAAGATGACGAGGGTTTGTGTGTGGCACGTGCATTCCACAATTGCACTGCTGAGGCAATGTGGACTCACTATCAACAAATCCTTTGTGACTTGGAGGGCCCCAGTCCAAACCACATAGATGATGAAGACATCTTTTCATCAGATGACAAGGGCATGGAGGACATTGAGGACAACATGGATGAGCTAGACTAGCTATGATGTACATCAATGTATTTGATTTGAGCCCATGTAGTCATATTTTCCAAGAGAGACAGCTGTCCCGGAAGGGATTCAAGTGAAATTTGGCATACATATGGATGGGCCCATGGCAGATTACATAGCCAAATGCTGAAACATATGGGTGGACCTCTGAGTATTGTATTGAGTTGTAATAGTCTAAAACCTACAGGCAGGCCCATGTATAATTTCGGGCAGGGATTGTGTAGCATGCATGCAGGCCTGCCAATATATTGTGAGAATGATGGGCAACAGGTGGGGGGTCCGGATGGATTGCAAAGAATGATTGAGCAACATGACAACATATGGAGGGGCCTGTGGATGCTATAGAGAAATTAGAGAACATTTGGGTGGGCCTGCCAATATTTCATTGGAAGATTTGACTAGACACCAGAGGGACTGCCAAATATTGTCGGAAACTTTGCCATCACACAAGGCAGCATGCATATATGTCATAGAAGGGTTGAAGAACATGTGTGTTGACTGCCAGAATTTTTGCGGAAGCTTTGAAAGCACACAGGGGCACCTGCATGGATGTCATAGATGAGGTCCGCTCCATTTTTGTGGGCTGCCAAAATATTGTCGGACACTTTGCCATCACACAAGGCGGCCTGCATATATGTGATGGCAAAGTGTCCAACAATATTTTGGCAGCCTGCAAAAATGGAGCGGAACCCATCTATGACAATATATACAGGCCGCCTTGTGTGGTGGCAAAGTGTCCAACAATATTTTGGCAGCCCACAAGAATGGAGCGGAACCAATCTATGACATCCATGCAGGTGCCCCTGTGTGCTTTCAAAGCTTCTGCAAAAATTCTGGCAGTCAACACACATGTTCTTCAACCCTTCTGTGACATCTATGCAGGCCGCCTTGTGTGATGGCAAAGTATCCAACAATATTTTGGTGGCCCTCTGGTGTCTAGTCAAATGTTACAATGATATATTGGCGGGCCCACCCGAATATTCTCTAATCTCTCTATAGCATCCATGCAGGCCTGCTCATTTGTTACCCAATGTTCCAAAAGTATATTGGTGGGCCTGAGACAGTTTTGGAAGGCCCTCTCGTGTCTAGTTAAATCTTCCAATGATATATTGGCAGGACCACCCAAATGTTCTCTAATTACTCTATAGCATCCACAGGCCCCTCCATATGTTGTCATGTTTCTCAACCATTCTTTGCAATCCATCCAGGCCCCTGCCTGTTGCCCATCATTCTCACAATATATTGGCGGGCCCACACATATGCTGCACAATCCCTGCCCATAGGTTGTAGACTATTGCAACTCAATACAATACCCACAGGCCCACCCATATGTTTCAGCATTTGGCTATGTAATCCACTGCGGCCTGTCCATATGTATGCCAAAATTCACTTGAATCACTGCCAGGCCCACCCATGCTTTCACCACCCCTCAATATACATTTGGCAGGCCTGTGATGATCCCTCTGTGTCTATTATGAAATTGTTATGGTGGGCCAGCCATCTCTATCATGATAACACATGACTGCATTATGTGTTGATTCTTGTCATGCAAAAAAATTCCATTCTGGGTTACTGGCAAACAATCGGACAAGTGAACATTTCATACTACAAGTGCGTTGTATGAGTGCAAGGGATACTACAGAATGTATATAAAAACTAGAATGGGTTCAGGATAGTAATCGCCACTGGAAGAAGCTCTTTGGCTGCCAACTTGATCTGCATACCCTCCACCTCTGCTCTTATAAACTCTGTACGTTCATCCTTGTCAGCAGTAAGCGTATATACATCAGTGAAGCCTACATTGTGTGCAATCATGGCCCTAATAAATGCCTTAACATCCTTTGGTAGGTCACCATCCTGCTCCTGCAACATTGTGAGGGTAACTGCCCTGCAAGCTGAGGTCTTGTCTTCTGAAGTGATATTCGAGTTGTTGAGTGACGAGGTGAGGAAGTTGAGTGACCCTTGCATCCCAAGCATGAGGCTTTCTGCGGTGTGGGACTGCTGAGCACTTGCAGACTTGTGGGAGGGGGGGCAATGGCAGCAGTGGCCATTGCTGCAGTAAGGTTCATTTTTTTGGCCACAGGGCCAGTAGATTGTGACATGCTGGAGAAGGGGTCGGCAGATGACATGTTGATTGATACAGCATCATCACCGGTCATGTCTGAGTGTGACCACTTTCCAACACTGGAGGTAGAAGGACCGGCCTGATTACAAAAGGGGGAGGGAGATAGTACAGCCTGGGGAGTGATGATGGGGGCGATGGGGGTGGCACACTCATTGCCCTTCATGGAAATGGTGCCGCCTGTACTGCCAAAACCACTATCTGAGGCTTCTGCCAGTGGCTAGGGCTGGGGCCCAGGCTCATCCATCGCTGGGGCAAACGCATTGCTTCCCCTGGCTCCAGTTGGTATGATATCTATCTTGCATGTGCTGGTGGTATGACCATCCTCTGTTTTTGAAGGGTCAGAGTACACTATTACGCTGTAGTGAATATACTTTGAGACCTCATTATCTGATCAGATTGACTGTAGCATCGCACCTTGACATATTCTTCCCAGACCACCTCTGCATCCTTCCCCTGGACACTGCACCCATTGGTACTGTCCCAGTGACAGCCAGAAAGACCCTGATATGTCTCAATTGCTGTGTAGATCTTCCGTAGCTATAAATTCTGGATGTCAGTAGTTGCACAAGTGGGGGATGGTGTACATACCGCTGTCCACTTAGCCTTGACCATTTTCCCTGTCTTTTTGGGCCCTGATTTCAAGTATGGTATAAGATGCTCTGCTGCTGCATTGAATGTTGGATCTGTGAAACTACCGCCATCACCAGCTGTTGAGCGATGATTGTGGAGATAGAGAACTAGTTCTTCAACTTCTTTGTCACTCCAGGAAGCCTTTGGGCCAGTATTCTTGGGCATCTGGGTAGATATATAGTAGTCAATGACACACTGAGCCAAGAGGGTGGTGGAGGAAGCAAGGTAGACCCATATACTTCGCTTCAAGGCATCATGATCCATCTTGGGAGGGGGAAAACAGAGTTTCAATTTCAATCTCAGACACAACCCGGCTCACGGCACACTCAGAAATAAGACAACATACAACCAAAGTTTGCACAGTTTCGGGTTTCCGAACGGGCTCTAATATAACAGGTACTATATGGGATGTGTGGCAGTGAGGCATAGAATCTATGTTTTCTGCTGGTCTATGCTCGGGATTCGACGCACATTCTATACTTTTACAACTGGACATGTAGCCATAACCATACTTACAATTCAGTCATTGTGCTGATGTATACGAACCACCAGGTATAGCTGATAGTTTTTCGATCTATGCTATCATCACACTCATCAGTTGGATAGCATCACGAAAGTGCGTATCATTCTGATGTTAAATATATACTTTTTATAATGGACAATGCATGGCTATCTTATTTCTTCACCATTTTCCTGATGCCCATACTTGCAATACTTATTGGCAGCCTCTCTAGTAAATCAGACACGGTACTCGGTCCAACCTTTCTTGCCGGTGCGGCAATTGGGCGCTTTCAGCTTTGCCATCCTTTGCTCTCATTCACTACAAGCTCATTTCCCTGGTTCTCGCTGTGTTGTGAAAACATCATTTGTGTATCTGCCCCGACTCCCATCTAGTATTGAGTGCTCAATACTGATTGCGGTGGGGGATGTGCTGTGCACCAAATTGTCTGCATCAATCTCAATCTCGGACGATTTAGCAACTGAGGCCGCCTCACTTTTTTCCAGATTGCGTTTTCTGATGGCATCTAACGTCTTCGACTGTTGAGTGGCAAACAATACATCGTCGGCGCAGTTTCATACTCGACCTGGAGGCCTGATTGATCATAGAAAGGAGTGCCAGAACCAAGCTACAACACCATCAAGCCGCAGTTGTTCTATTTTTCCTCTTGCGATGCTGAATGTATAGGAATACCTGCTTACCATGTGCTTCCAAGGTGCCCTGTAACCCAGTTTGGTCGCTCCTGGAAACGTGGCCCGAACGCTACTTCAGATCAATGAACCCTCGCAACCTCTGAGCTGGCTTTCAACTTCCCAGCCATACGAGGGTGGCTATGTGATGCTTTTCACTAAAATATATCTTCCTTTCCCTAGCTGGTGACTCCATCCAGCTCCCCACCCGCTTTTTGCCAGCCAGTTAGCCCCCTTTCTTTCTTTCTTTCTTTCTTTCTTGATCCTACGTTGGTTATAGTCCTCTTGACCCCATCCATTTCTCTTCACTTCTTGGCTCCGTCTTCGTCTCTTTTCGTCTCCATCTGCTTCATCTCCGGCCCTAGTCATGGCTCATTTGTCACCGGCGGTACACCTTATGTGGGCTTTGATAACGATTATGGTACTTGTCAACTTTCCGAACGCTGCTTTACCCTTAAACTGACCCTAGACAATCGCCGACAGCTAGGATGTTTCCTCGTATTTCATCTCTGGTCCTTTGATCGCTTCAAGTGTCTTAAGTAAGTCGGACTATGGAATTTCTAGGGCCAACTTTCAACGGGTTCACAGGTGGAATCATGGTCCAAATTCAGGGGCATTTAAACGGGTCATGACCGTACGCCCTACAGGCTCTTACACCGCGTTATCAAAGCTGACGCAGATGCTCGCAGTATTCGTATTTAACGAGCGTACCGCTAATAATCGTACACGCGGTCGGATTTGCTGCGATAAAATACAGCTATGGATTTACAGTCGTACCTGGATTGGGCAGTGAGTACATCTAAATTCTTCGCGTTATCACTGTCACTTATGACCAGCAGTTTTACCAACTCCCTACGATCTTTGGAGTGACACGGCAAGAAGCGCGATATTACCACTGTACCTCTGCTTCTCCTTCGCATGGGGCCTCGAGATGTAGGTGTCTTTATTCGTCAACCAAACCCGTCAGCTCACCAAAAGGCAGGGTAACGCACTTGGAAGGTATAACCCATTCATTCTATCCATTTAATGGTTGTAAAGACCGGTTTTCTTATCTCTGTGTCTTGTTTCATAGAGTTGTGTTTCTGGCTCTTCCTCGTGAACTCTCAATCAGCTCACTCGGACTGGTTCCGCAGCCCCTACTTCAAGACATGGGCATTCGGGTCTTTCGTTGCGATTCTCTACATGCCCTTCATTACTATCTTCACTCGGGAAGACCCGTATAAGGTTGGTGGAATGATATCAATTTACATAAAGCCTTCAAGGACGGTTGATCTCAATGCAACGGCAGTGCGAGGCATACACTTTTCTGGCTGGAAGTCTTGGGAGTCTTTCATTAACCATCTGGTTCCTTCCTGTTCTATGGACCTTCCCCTCATTTCTTGAGGGCCTAGTATGTCTTCAGTGGGTCATTGGTGAGTTCGCTATTCACCACGTTTTATCTGCGCAGAAAGGTGCCGAAGTTGATACGAACACACTGGTTCGGCTGACCAAGTTTCATGAACTCAATGTACGTTTCCGCCTTCGTGAGTGCCCACGCCCCGATCTGATGGGAGTGGAACAGTGCATACGCATAGTGTTCCGGTTTCTGTTCACGATAGGATTTGTTATCTTGGGTATTGATGGTGTCCGGCCCCATCAGCACATCAATGATAAAATGTGAGTATTTTAAAATCGTTGTTGAAAATTGGTCTAAATGCCATATCCTCCCAATTAGGTTCCCAACGGGTTAGAATCGCTGTTATTGATAGGTCTCCGCACACATCACTCACCACTTCACTAAAACTAGATCTACTGGCTATGATCGCATGTATAGGCTGTGTTGTCTCATCTGGCATCACTGTCGTCGTACGTCGCTCCACTTGATGATGCCCACTGGTGGCAAGAAAACTAACTCATATGTGCCTAAAGATATTCTTCCCCCGCTCCATCGAAGGTGAGATGGCGCAGAAAGAGCAGGCGCGCGAAAGTCGGCGACAATCTCTTCTCGGACGCCAGGGAAACACTCTACAATCGAACTTCAGCCAGGACCAACACCGCTTCTCGCACACCACCACCAGGAGCGAAGCCAACCACTATAGGTCCCACTCCCGCCATAATATCCGTCGCACGTCGATGTCTGGCTTACCAAGTTATGAGGTTGCGAATGGCAATGGCCTCCGTGTCCCGCAGAGACCGATGAGTAAGGGAACGATTGACGAACTGGAACTGGAACACGACCTGAAGCAATTCTCGCCCGCGGTGACGTTGCAGCCGAATCGGCGAACAAGGGACGGGGACGTTGAGCTTGGGACAGTGGTCGACTTGACGGAGGTTGCGTTGGCAAAACATAATTCGATAATGAGAGGAGGGAATGTGAACCGTCTCGCTCTCAATTGGAGGTCCCCTATTGGTAAGTGATGGGTTTTGGTCGTGGGCTTGGGGAGGTACTGATGGTGCTCTTTGCTTTGTAGAACTCGGAACAGGTCCTCATTGGTAGGGTTAAATGTATCGACTTTGGCACCCTCGAAGATTGATGTATTCGTATACTCATATTATATACCTCTGCGATGATCAGCGTGGGAATTATATTTATTTTGTGGACACCCAAGCTCTTAACCTGGGTGATTCCAGCCTCCGTTACTCCGCACAATTGCTTTCGTTGGTATCTTGCGTGGTGTCCTGAACAGACAGAACCATTTTCTCCAAGGTCGCTCATATCCTAGCTTACCCGTGCGATGTGGTCTGTATCGCGTCGTCGGCTCACTACCTCGACGAAAGGTTCACCTGCTTTTGTGCAGCAAACATATCCTGAATGCGCAGGTTTCGATAAGAGCCCCATGCTGCAAGCAATGGTATGATTGTGCAGAGTGCCATGCTGAAGCACAAAGCCATCGGCTAGCGAAAACGACCGAGATGGCGTTCATCTGCAAAAAGTGCAAGAAGGCATTTCGGAAGGATATGTCGAATTATGAAGAAAGTGACGAGTTTTGTCCGCACTGCGACAACCACTATGTGAGTTTTGATTCGTTGTGTATCAAGAGAGGATTTGATGATGCGGGGGTATAGGTCATCGAGGCGAAAACCCCACAGGCGGTCGTCGGCGTAGAAGGAGAGGACGCGCGGATCGACTCTCGGTGAGATTCTCGGTGACAGAGGGCCGGTGTATTTTCTGACGGCGCCTCCGACTTGACACAGGATGCTCAAGGACGATCGCGTGAGACAAGACCCCAAGCGGTCCATCTTTACACAGGACGACGATGATTTCTCAGATCTCTTGGGATGAGGGCGTCTGCAATTGTTATGTTTTTCCTCTAGATATCCTAATTGCAATATCTTCAAGGATTTTCGCTGCGTGATCAGCGCGACCGCAGCAGGGCCTATGTATGCTGAATCTCAGATGACGTCATTGTATCGCTCGTGGTCCCCTCCTAAGTGGACATATGACGAAGGGTGTAGGCCTGTGAGACTCTCTTGTCTCTTTCCACTAAACCACCTGGTCTCCGAGCTTTAGCATTCTCCACGACACCATGATCTTCGAACCAATCCAAGCACGACGCAATGACGCTCTCCAAGCGAACCCTCCGTCAGGTGATGCCCACATCACCACTCATGCCTCCAACTGGCTTTGGGCTGTTTTCTCAGTCATGCTCCTCTCTTTGTTGATTTCCGTCTTTTGGACAGCCCTCGTAAGTATCGGTTCTTGTCCTTGCCTTGCGTTCCATGTAATTACTTTTGTCAACAGCGTCGGAACCGCAACCGTACCTTCCACCAGATCCCTATCATAGTGTTGACAGTAGCCAGTATCGCATACTTTTCCATGGCGTCTGACCTGGGGTTCGTTGTCATCCAATCCCAGCGTGGACCCACCCGACAGATCTGGGCAAGTCCAACTATTATGTCTTACTTCGGAGCGCGATCTAATGGTGGTCGATAGTATGTCCGATATATCCAGTGGTTCATCAACGCTCCGCTGCTGTTGCTCGGCTTGTTAGCCTTCACGGGGATGTCCACTTCCGATATCCTCACTACCATGTTTTTCGCATGGGTGTTGGTGATCTGTGGATTGGTCGGTGCATTGGTTTCAAGTACATACAAGTGGGGCTACTACGTCTTTGGTCTGTTCGCCCTCTTTTACATCTGGTGAGCTTTGGAACCCGTCTGCCCCTATCCTGACTAGGACTGATTTGCCTCACTTGTCAAGGTATCGTCTGCATGGCCATGCCCGTCGTTTCCCCTTCCGCAGCGGGGGCAACTTCAGAGGAGGATACAGGACAGGGGCCGGGTACCTCACCTTCATCTGGCTCCTCTACCCGATTTGCTGGGGCCTTTCAGAAGGTAGCAACACCATCTCACCCACGTCGGAGATGGTCTTTTACGGTATCCTCGACTTACTCTCCGGACCCGTGTTCCTTCTGTTATTCATCTGGCGCCTGTCGAGGTTTGAATATTCCTCACTGGGCCCGACAGCCTTGGGAGCGGCTGGCCGAGGTGAGATTGACGGCGGAGGCTCTGCTCCCTTAGGCGAGAAAGGGGCTCGCCCTGTCTCTGGCACTTCTGGGACTGGGCCATCTGGCGGTAACGGCGCTGGGTCTGTCTGACCCGTCCAATCATTACTGGTCTCCTAAAATGCCGGCACTTGTCCCGCTTTTTGCGCTTCCCATGTTGTCAGTCTGTTCTTTTTCGTTTGCCATTCCTAATAATGCGTTGTTTCTTTTCACTGTGATACTGGTCTACGATTTACTTGCTTGGAGCTTTATATGATCGTCCACGTTATATCTACTTATGTATCACGATTCACGAATGATGCCAAATCTACTGTAATATCAAAGTTGCATTTCTCCTGCGAAGTTGGATGGCTGTGTCGATGCGGCGATCAGGTTGTGCCAACTAGTCCCAGTCCAAGATGGCATTGGATGCCCATGAGGCGTTGGAGCAAGTACTGTGATCGACTGATCATAATATCATGCATGTGCCAGTGAGTCTGGGAGTCTCTCGGAGTCAGCTTGAACGTTTGAATCTTTACAACAGCGGAAGTCGTTGTAGTATGACATTGGCTCTTGGAAGAAACTCTCGGATTCTCAATGGGGGTGGATTAGACGTCGGCGTAGTCGCAATGGCGGTACTGAAGTACTGACTAACCAGCTGAGCCTGAGAGCATCGGCACGCGCTCAACTGCGCCCCGAGATTAAACACCGCCACTGGGCGCTGGGTCATATGCCAACCACACCCACACCACACCCCGCCATCCACCGCAAAGGCCAGGCGTTGCTCACTTACCACCAGTAACCACTCTCCCTGTGCGTACAAGCTGAAGCCTATCACGAAGTCTCTTGGTCTGTTTTGATTTTTGTCGTCGAACTGCACCTCAATTGTTGTACTACCTGTTACGACTCCCGTCCTAGAAACATAGTACGCATCATGTCTGCCAGAAGGCAGTCTTCGACTACTTCTCTGGCGAAATATGCTCGCACCACTTCCTCTGATACATCTAGTCGGAATCTCGACTTTTGCAATGCTTTCTGGGGACCCGGTGATGGAGGTGTCGATGTTCTCTTCGCACGCATGCGAGGAGCTGCGAGGACGATGGAAGAACTGAAGAACTTCTGGAAGGAGAGGTACGCCACAGCTTCTTCTTCATTCAACATCCAACCCTCGACTCACACCGCCCAAACCCAGATCTGCGATAGAGGAAGATTATGCGAAACGACTCACTAAATTGGCAAAGATGTCAATCGGGAAGGACGAGATTGGGTGAGTGGACTGCACTTTTTTTCCCCTTGCGTTCTCGATTAGATGGGGGCATATGAGGAACACGGCACTGCAATGCCACCTGGGTAGGAGCCCCAAGCGTCGTTTGGCCTTTGTACATTGCATCTCCTTGGATCCCATGAGGCAACCCTCGTCCTCGTGTCACGACCAGCGTCTAATCACATAATCACAGAGAACTGCGGAACTCCATAGACACGCTACGTCTGGAGACCGACAAACAAGCGGGATATCACTCTCAGCTAGCTCAGCAGCTCCGCACAGACTTGGAAGGCCAGGCGGGCGCCTTTGCTGCCAAACAACAGCACCACAAAAAGATATTTCAAGCGGCCATCGAGAAAGAGTTCAAGGTCAAGCAAACTCGCGAACAACATGCTAGCAAAGCTCGCGAAAAGTACGAATCCGATTGCTTGCGTATCAACTCTTATACGGCGCAGTCGACCCTCGTCCAGGGCAAGGATCTGGAGAAGATTCACCTAAAGTTGGAGCGCGCGCAGCAGACCGTTCAGGTCAACGAAAACGATTATGCTCAGTTCACGAGGGTACTCCAGGAGACGATGCAGAAATGGGAGCAGGATTGGAAGGGATTTTGTGATAACTGCCAAGATCTCGAGGAAGAGCGGGTTGAATTCATGAAGGATAATATGTGGGCTTACGCAAACGCCGTTTCGACAGTGTGTGTGTCGGATGATGAGGTATGTCGTCCTTCCAGAGAGCACGACGAGACCTTGTGATTCACCATCGCATTGCCAGTCATGCGAGAAAATGCGTCTCGCATTGGAACAACTGGAGCCAGAGAAAGATATGGAGAACTTTGTTCGGGAATACGGTACCGGATCCGCCATTCTCGAACCCCCCGTGTTTGTGAACTACGCCAATACCGACGCATCTCCTGTATCATCCACTCGGGCCATCACGCGACCCGCCAATTTCGTGCGTTATTCGCAGAGACCGGCGATATCTCGCGGTGCGTCTCTCCCCCAGGACGATGACCCATACGACGATACCAACCACGCCGGTGTGGGTGCTGGCGGTGGTGGTCCATCTCGTAGCACTCCTCCTGAAAGCGTCGCATTGTCGAGAAGCGCCACACAGAAGTCAATGAACGGTCGGTCACAGGCCAACGGTATTAACGGCCACGTGTCCCCACCACACGACCCACAGAGACGCAACAGCACGGCATCGGCACTCGTGAAGCCCGCCCAAGAAATGCGGGGAGCAGGAGACCCCCTTGATCCGACAGTCTCCAGCACTCAGCTTGTCATTGGCAACCGCGCGTGGAACGTCGACCCCAACAATGACCCTCAACAACAGAAGACCAATCAACTACGGGCGTCGCCTCCAGCTGGAGACCAGGACCCCCTGGCCCAGCATATGGCGGAGCTTAACAATGCTGTTGCTGCCAGTGGGACGGTGAGGCGAAACACGCTTCGTCGGAACGCCCAGCCTTCATCCATCGATTCGCGCAAAGGCACTGGCGACTCGTTGGCAGCGCCTTTGTCAGGCACGAGTGCTGTTTCTGCTAACCGTGACTTCCGTAATTCTGCAGAGGTGGTTGTGGGCGCGTACCCGTTGGCACCGTCACGTTCGACCTCGCCCAACCCCGTCCCTCCCAGGGCTGCCTTGGCTGCCCCACCTCAGACTTCAGCACCAGTGTCAAACACGTCCGTGGAGAAAGTTCTCAATGACTATCCCCGTCCCTTCCCTGGCGAACCTCGGAGCAGGGCAAACTCCTACGTCGGTCCTCCTCCTCCTTCCATCGCCAACCAGAATCAGGACCAAGTCGGACCCCGTTCACCCAGCAGAGGCGGATATCCAGGGGTTGGTACACAGTCACTAATAACTCGCGCGCCCTCTCCTTTGAGAGGTCCGAGCCCTACAGCTATGCAGCCCTACAGGGGTCCTCCAGCGCCGAGCACCACCTCGCTCAATCGTAGTGCATCAATTTCCCAGAGACCAGTGACGCCCAACAACCCCGTCGGTATCGCGCTAGGGCCCGACGGACGCGTTGTACACGACATGATGGTGCACCCGATCCAGCGGCAGCCTTCCTCGCGTTATGGGCAGCCCAATGGGCCTCCTCAACAACCCACACAACCCCTTCAGCCCTATAACTACAATGAACCCAGCAGAGCCCTCGCGCACCCACAGCAACAACCACCTCGTAATGATTACGGCGCAGTCGCCCCCAATTCATATGGAACATCCCAACCGCCGTACGGGAATTATGTACACCACCCCGCCTACGAGAACCAGCATGGTGGGGCTTACCAGCAGCCGCCACCGCCTCCGGCAAACTACAACAACAACTATGGAGCTGTAACTCGTAATCCCTCGACTCATAACGCGATGACGGTCAACCATGCACAAGCTCAGCAACAAAGGTACTACGATGCACCCAACAATGTGATGTACCGTGCTCCCAGCCCTGCCGTAGCGCGTTCGCCTTCTCCTGGGGGTCCTCGTGGTCACCCTCCTCCCCCGACTGGGACGTACACGGATGATGGAAGGCCGATTCTCTTCTATGGTACGTTCTTTTCTTACGTGTTCTTTTAGCTTGTTCTGTGCTTATTGCGTTCTTTGGATATCTCGCAGTGAAAGCTCTTTATGATTACGCGGCTACTATTGACGAAGAGTTTGACTTCCAATCTGGTGATATCATCGCAGTGACGGATACCCCCGAAGATGGATGGTGGAGTGGCGAACTTCTCGACGAAGCGAGAAGACAGACAGGCAGACACGTGTTCCCAAGCAATTTCGTGTGCTTGTTCTAGGGAGGCGTCGGGTTCTTCTAGCGGCACGTCCAAAGAATGTCTTTCTTCTGTTCGCATGTGGTACTAATGTGGTCACGCCAGTGTGCATGTTTCTAGTGGACAAATAATCTTCCATTTGAGCCCTCTTCTCTCCAAGGATTTACCTCATCTTACGCGATCTTTTCCTTCTCTTTCGTCTGATTGTTGTTTGTGCTCGTTTCTTTTTGATTTTCTAGCAAGTGGGGTATACCGTATACATATCCCGTTGACAAGCACCCCCATGTTGTCATGTGTTCTACATACCACCGATAGTCGTTTGTCATTCATCATCATCGATATCCCATCTATAATATGCGCGATCGACGTTTCTGACATCTTTTGGACAGCCCTCTCTGTGTATCTCTGAACATGAGTATCACTGAGCGAGTTCGTTATCATGCACTCATCTCGACTCCTGTGTGTGTGTGGAGCTGTCTGAATGGACCTCTAGATATTCTTTGATCTCCCCCTCGTGTTGGGTGTTGTGGGCCTCTGTAAGCCACCTGATCAGACACAACGGACGTACTACACATCTGGTATGATTGGACACCTGGTATGATTACTATACCAAGACGGACTCCACTTACTCACCGAACATTCCTTTAGACCACTTATATAGTGGTCTAACTTGCTTGTATCCTGATCATCTTATTCCATACGCTTTTCACGTTCTGTTCTCGTCTGAGTGAGACCTGCCGGTCTACAGCCTCATCAAGTATCACCTGTATAAAGGGAGGAACAACGTCACCAACAAATCCTCCCTGAAAGGCCTTCGCTTTGATGTGCTTCCCCTTTCTCCTTGTCCGGATGGGTGTTATTTAAATCTGCCTCGGGCCTCGTGTTGTCGATGATGAGGGCGTGTCTGACTATCTCTGATCAGGACACACGGTGGAAAGTTATTAATATTGCAGGTATGCATCGCAGCGGCGTATTTAATGCTCCCAAATGATCTATGTAGGTCCGCCCTCCCAGTTGTAGTGGTGGGCGGATGTGCGACATTCGGGGATGCTCATTGATATACCCACGGGCTTGCGGAACTGGCAGCACGCCGACACAAAGATCGTCGGTACACGCCTAACCTATGCACGTATGCATCATTTGCCAGCGACGTTGATAAATGGTTTAGAATGCTGCCCTTGGCAAGGTCCACCGCATTAGCAAACATAGTACTAGCGGGCTGTTCAGAACGTTCACTATCTAACCGGAACACTGCCTTGATCGATCTAAGCAAGGATATCTGCTGATAGGCGGTCTGGCTACCGGCTACTGTTAGCCTCCGTCATTGCTTCCCAGGTCTGTGATGGTGGTCGCTTCCGCAGGTTGCGAGACCGACGACGTAATGTTCCTTGGCGCGTCAATTGGATACCTGCCAGTCTGTCCCATTGGTCCTCGCTGGGTTAGATTAAGTAGTTGTACATTGATCAAAGGTGATACAACGAGAGGGAACAATTTAATGATATATGCAAGGAGGCTACAACAAGGGCAGGCCTCCTAATGCGGTCAAGGTGGTCATATCCATTACGTTAGTACAGCACCGTTTCAAGGATGAAATGGAATGACAGGTTTATAAGAGGTCCTGTTGGCAAGATAATCAGATCAACAAATTTCCCCTAGAACCTGACTGAGTGTACTACAGTGCTACGCTTGGCTCTTATTTCAAGTGTCATTGACAAGTGAGACATAGTCACTCTTCAAGCTTCACCACGACTCACACCTCAACTTGTCTCATCATGCGCCCATATGCCATCTACGAGCACCCCGATTTCTCACTTTCCTCTGGTAGTCTGTCAACGCCACACATAATAGCGGCAACCATGGCAGTCGTCGCAGCATCTAGCGCTGCCCTGTACGAATTAATCATCCACACAAGCATCAAAGCGAGGTATGATTTCGCACTGGGCTTCATCGTGTGTCACACCATCTCACTAGCATCTCGCCTCTTAGCTTCTGGCACTTGTGAACGGGCGTGTCCTGCGCAGCACTGTTCCACGTTTGGTTTGACGGGTGAACGTCACTGCGCCTCCCCACGCAAGCACGTATTTACCTTGGCTTTAGATCTCCTCGGCCGTCATCAACCGTTATGACCTCAATAATTCTACGTGTATCAAAGGAAGAAGGTGGCGTGAGGTGATTGGGCACATGGTCTGTCGGTTGTCGATCTGCAGCGCTGGCGCAATTGACGAAGGGCGGAGTGGTTGTACGGTATGAATCGAGAATGGGTGGCGTTAGGTCATCATTCCGAGGAGAGCGTTAATCGGCAGGGTTTCACCCCGTTTGTATTCTTAGGGACGTTGTGTTGCAGGTTTCACCGCTTCCAGCCACTGACTCACCTGGTTTCGTACGATGACCCTAGTAGGTCACCCATCACCTCACAAGTGAAACATTGTCGTGAACGGTTGTATCGATACCCCTAGAGTCCGGGAGACATCTCAAGTTCAGCGAGCGATAGTGACAGAGAGAACGGAATCTGCGTCTACCACTATCCTAAAGTTGTTGAATCCGTTGCTGAACCTTCTCTCTGACCGTCTGGTATGCACTCATTATCGTTTGTTCGTTGATAACGATTTCGGTCGTGTCAGCTTTTGGTCGACTGACTCTCGACGCGATCGTGGTAGAGTCCGTCTCCACGATGATGCTGTGAATCGGAATGAGCTGAAATTACAGGCAAGTCAACGACAAAAACGTCACCCATCATCTATCGTCTCGTCCAAGCATAGCAACACCAAATCAAGGTTCTCTAGGACAGCGCGTTTCTCGACTTGGTTCCGAAGCAACAACGACACAGCGTCCGAGAATGCGCTTAGGGCGGAGTAGAGCATGATCTCGTTCTCTGTCGGACCACCGATGATGTAGAATATGAGGTCAAGGGAATGCCGGAACACTGTGAGGTGGCCATCGAAGAGAATGATATCGCCTGGTAGACAATCAGCCGTGTCAGCGAGACAAAGGGCGAACGCTGCATAAGGACGTACCTCCTGGTTTCTTTGTTTTTTGCCATAGACCCTTTTCGAAAGTACGCTGGTCCTTGAGCGTCGATAGATCCTTGAGTTCGCCTTGTGGGTGGCTTTTTGGACGGTAATACTTGGCTAGTACGCGGTTTCCTTCACTGTCAAGTATGATGAAGCCATTCACGCTGTATAGGGATAGATTCATCCTTTCGCAAAGGGGTCAATAAGGCATGCAGGAAATCTGTTCAGCTCACTGACTTGTCGTCCACGTTGCAAACGTAGTACGGAGTTTGAAATATCACCACCTCTAGTTTTGGGGTTCAGTCGTTGGACATTCATCAACGTTGCTTGAAGTCGGCCCCTGTGCCAATAGTCCGAGTGATCATTCAAGAGACCGTCCAGCGACGTTGTGAATGGCCTATGTTCGCTTCTAGTTCGTCTTCCTTACCCTCAGCACCGCCAACACTGCCAGCGTTTCTGGATCAATTCTTCACTAAACACACAGGAACTTGGAAAAATCGGTGACTATGAACAGTGCGCGTTTACTACACCTGGCATAGGTGTGTCTTGCATTGCTATAGCCTATGACATAGGTTTATGTGCATGACTCTTAGGGCAGTTCAAGCTGCCTGGTCCCACTGCCAACCCAATATTTGGCACTGTTACATAGAACTTAAAAACAAGCCGAGGAAGACAGTCAAACTCAAGTTGCTGTAAATGACCAAGGGGCCAAGGTCGAACTTTCGAATGGCGTTTAAGCCCTGACAAAGGTAAGGTATCATTCCTCGCGACCCTGAACACGACTTTGTGGACAAATTACTCTAAACACCTGAAGAATTCAGACATGACGTTTACCGGGGGCTTGGAAGTATCGAAAGCTCAGTTCAAAACATGCTGCGACGCCGTTGGTCTACCCCTCTCCCCTCGTTCATCTGGAGAAGTTGTAGACACAGCCCTGGTGACACAGTTCCGTTGCATGGATTTCATCAACGAAACAACGACGTTCGACCGCCAACCCACTTCACTTTCCGATGTGCACCACCAAAATGAAGTTATTGTCCGCCACCCGTTGTCCGTGCACTCCTCCACCGCTAATAATGGACTCCTAACCTGCTGCATCGACCATGTGTTTTCTACCGCATGGCGTCTGCCCTTCAACCGTTCACCATTCATCATCACAAGACTCATTGAGGTACACGTTATGATACATCAGCGCAGACTCCCGACGAAATGGCTACTTTAGTCACCACGGCGTCCTTGGATCTTTATCAGTGGCAATCTCCTCAATATCGATGCGAAATCAGCACGTTGTAGTGCGGGCTGCGATCCTCTTTACGTCAAATTCGCCAGCCCTCTTCCTGCCCTCACCTCGCTTATGGACAAAACAGACAGCATGTCCCACGTTGAATCTTTTTTTCCCTTTCTCCACGGACACGCTGAAGTCGGTGAACGCTGTATACTCCGATGAATCATTCCACGGCGCCTACAAGCACCTTGTACTTGACCGAGGACATTCTGGTCGCAACCAATGAATATACCATCACGATGTGACGGGTCCAAGTAAATTTCCGCCCTGAGTAATTTTACCATGCTCCTGTAGGCTCCCAATGGTTGAACGAGTGTTCGGCAGGTCACCCGTTAAGCTCTTTGACAAAGAGGGTTTTTTTATTAATGATTGGCCATCAGGCTACAGGTGACGCTATGGACAACACAGCCTTCAACGGCCCGAAGAGCGCTGGTGCTTTTACGCGCTCCGGAACAGACGGGGATAACTGCCCCATGAGCAGCCTGTCTTCTTCGTGGTGCTGCCTGCTTCGGATTTGCAAGACCACATACGAAGTACGGCAACGTTGGGAAGCCATGTTCCACCAGTGATGTGCAGCCTTGCCCCGCATTCGATAAATGACGGAAGTATAAGACTCATTCCTCCCTGTATCACACCGGCATTCAACTAGTTTGAAACCCACTTCGTCGACAACATAAGAGAGGCCTCCAGTCTTCACGTCGTGCTTTAGGACAGCGGCCCCTTCCCACTTCCAGCTCTTCCACCCACTCTACTTCTTGGCTTCTATCATGCAAAGTCTCGACTACTCTACGTTTTCTTTATGGTAAGCGTACTCGCTCCATGGAGGTCCATCATCCCCTCACAACTTAACGGCCATTCAGCTCGGCTTTGACTCCTTCCCAACAAACGACAGCAGGATCTCACCCCGCCGGCATCCCCCGACATCACGTTGCACAAACTGGCATCATCACAGGTAGACGTCACACGCAACGCGATGATCTTCCCTCGAGGTTTGTCCTTCACGTCCACGTGTGTCGCTTGAGAGATCTGTCATCGTGACGCACAAATCAATTACAGCTCGCAGATGACTGATGATGATCCACGTGTAGTCACTCAAACATTGTTCGCATATCAAACACAGCCGTCGAGCGGCGACCCGTGCCGCCCGTCCGGGTTCTCTCTCTCAAGGGATTCCTCGGACGATCCACAAGGAAACATTCTCTGCGCCCAGCTTGGTAGTTTCCATTTCAACACAACTCCACTTGGTGGGAGTGATCGTGGTGGCCTCGGTGAACAAGTAAATGCACCGACGGCCATCACTGAGTCCTCGTACGTTTTACTTACCATTGAATAACCTGGAGCTTTCCCACTTACGTTCATGATGGCAGCCCCTGGGAGACACCACACAGCTTGCGTTACCCCACACCAGCCCATCCAACCGTGGCTCGATATATCAAGGACGTTAGCTTCATCGCTGAGGACGCAAGGCTCGGAACTTCTATACTTCGTGGTGACGTCAGTCATCAGGTCCTCGACTCGACGAGCACAGTGATCGCAGACCAGCAATTGGGTTATAGCCACAAGCCTGGCAGTTCTTCATCATCGATACACTCTACCACTGCTGACGTTACCTCGATCGTAGCAGGTAGAGTGATAGCCACTCCATCACCACCTCCTACAAATTATGACGAGGATGACTTCTCGGAAGCAGACTGGGGTAGCGGGTTAGCTCCTGGTGGACACTCGCACATGACAGCGCGTCAACAAATGAGCCACCTCCCTCCTGATCGCCAGACTGCACAACACTTTTATGGATCACAGGAGGCATCTTCGCCAAGTATATTATCCCTCGATCGCCGCTTTGCAGCTATGTCCACGCCGTTCCCTGGCTACACGTCCTCACAGTCACCGCACGACCACGCCGTTCATGGACTGCCTACTTCGTTTAGTACAGCCATACATGGACAGGGGCTTCCGAGACCTGGGTCCGCTCCTCCGTTGATCGACAACCAGGTCCCCTTCGTTGGCGATGTCCGAGCAGCCCTTCAGTCCCCGGAAAACGCCGCTAGTGGCGAGCATTTGCACGTTACTCAACCGCACGGTTGGCATTTCCCGGTCGTAACTCCAAGTCCGCGATCCTCCCCGAGGAGGGCTGGCTCGATCGGACACAATTCCCAGATAACTCCGCTGGTCTCGCGTCACTTTCGTCGATGGTCTTCGGTGACTAAGCCTTTACTACGCGCGTCACCGTCTTTGATGACTTCCCCCCCACACACGGTGCAGTTCCCTCAGTGGGCCCAGGCTGATAACTCGTTCTCGCATTCTCCTGCATCGGCGGAGGCGTCTACGTCTACAGACGGTCAATTCCAATCATCGTATGCCATTCCTCATGGCGCATCCACAGACCCCTCAATTCGCAACAACATCCTATGCGACGGCCACTTTGTCGACGAAGAATCCCTCAACACCGCACTCCAAAAGCCAGACAAGCAACTCCACGTCTACGAATGTTCGTGGGATCTCGCCCACTCGCCGTGCGGCATGTGGATAGAGGGCGACCAGTCGAGCGTCGCAGACCACCTCAGCCTCTTTCACGGATTCAAGGGTGGCGAGGTCGCAATGCGCTGTCTATGGCGTGACTGCCCCAAACCGCATATGAAGGGCACAAGCATCGCCCGCCATGTGGTCACTCACATCGGATTCAGGGTAAAGTGCCATACGTGCAAGCACGAGTTCGCGAGAGTGGACGCTTGTAATAGGGCCCATAGTAGGTCTGGTTGTCCGGGAGTGGGAAGACCGATGTATGGGGACTTGCAACGCGTGCTTGATGCGCGCAAGGTCGATCTGTCGCTTCGTCCGTCGAAGAAAAGACGGACAGACGACTGTGCATAACGTCGACGCTTGCTGACTTGCTTACAGGCTCAGCTCTCAACTTTCTTTCTTTCTTTATCCTCAGGCAGGTGCCCATTATACCGCTTTCGCTAAGTTATCGTCTTTATCCTTCTGAACTCGTCTTTGTATTCAATCATATCCTACTATTGATCGACCCTCATTCTACCATAAACGCGACGCATATACCACGTATTGTTACAATCATTGTTATTATTTGACGAATACCAAATTCGCATCCGCAGCTATTGGGAATCTGGCTACCTAGTTCCACTCAGCTTGAGCGTACAGGCCCAACACCCCATTGGCCATTACGGGGCTGTACAGCGATACATCTGCCTCTGTGTAGTTCTGCTCGCTCTGAAGACCGTTCAAGATGCCCAGAACGTCACTAGCGATGAAGTCGACGAAGACGAGATCGATGGGAGTATCGTCCGTCACGTTGGGAACGTCGGAGGCAATGTAATCAGGAACCAAGTAGTAGGGGAGGGGTAGATGAAGAGTGTCGTCGCCAGCGCCTGGACAAGACTGCATGGCAATATACACATAAAAAAGTGACGCCTATGCAGCGAAGAACAAGCTTACGTCCGTCGTGACATATCCGAGGGTCAGGTTCTGTGTCGTGGAACGTTGTCCGTTAACTGCAGCACGTCTGTCCATCTCCTCCAACCAAGCGCGGTAGCGGGTCTCGACATGGCCGCGACCCCAAAGCTCCATTTCCACTGCATCGCGCCTGCGCTTCTCGGCTACGCTTGCGTGATTGAGAGCAGGCAGGACCTGGTTAGCGACGCTGAAAGTGACGTTGGCGATGTAGAGGAACGAATCAGTGAACGGAGATGCGGTAAGTTGATCGTTCTTCGTAAAGAGGCCTGCGAAGACGTTAAATCGCAACTCTCCGGAGTTGGCAATCATGATGTTGGGAATCCCAGCACGCGTGTTGTTGATTGCCAGGGCAACGGGGGTCGCGTCTGCGATGAAGAGAGTCAACACCGAACTGTTGGATGGATAGGGGTTCCTTTTACGGCCCTTAATCAGTGTTGCCAGATCAACTTTTGAATGACAACCTACTGATTTATAGTATAGTCTTGGGGAGCAGTGCCGTACAGGTAGGCCAGGTCGAAGTCGGTGGCAAGTTCGTGTAAACCCGAGGTGATGGAACGGCCGAAAGTTGTATCGAAGGTAGAGTTCGAGGTTTGGGTATGATACTAACACCCTCTCTTGTCAGAGCTTTGGAGGCGATGAAGGAGAACAGAGCAGTACCTGATATGTAACTCTGTTCTGGTCGAGATACCTCCTTGTGAAGGTGATGTTGCCACTGGCTGTACCAAGGTTCGCGCCTATAATCCCCGATCAGTTTTCAAGTACTCGCTAGCAGGTGCAGCGGACGTACTCATCCAACCTTGAAAAGGACGGTATGTTTGGGACCAAGGCATTGTGGCAGTAAGAGAAGTTAACACACCTATGGTCTCCATGTAGCGTCCACTCTCCAAGGCCATCGATCGTCCGTCATACTGTTGGCAGTCACGAATGTGGCTATGGCCTAGAAAGATGCCAGAAATCAGTGCAGGCACAAAAACAGCACTGCAACTGGAGGGACATACCTCCAAAAATCAAAATGGGCGTCAAAGGGTGTACAGAGCGGACGGCGTTGAAGACGACGGGCCCTGAGCATTACAAGTCAACGCCAATCACACAGCAAGGTGTAGCATATTGAGGCGCACAGTTATCGTAAGATACTGGCATGTGGCTGCAGGATACCTGTCAGAGGGGAGGTTGCAAGTCGATAGCTGTGCATCATACCCAACAAGGACGAAAACATCAGGTTCCTCGGCAATAGCTTCTGCAAACTGAAACAATTCAACAAGAGAAAAGGTCAAAAGTGTATCGATGCACCCACCCATTCCTCCTTGACCATGTTAGCAACGGTTTGCACAGTGGTGTTGACGTCGTTTCCCGTGAAGTCATAGAGAACACCGAGGGATGTGACCTTGCGACCCCTGCAAGGCCAGTGTCAACAATGTAAAATGCACTTTTGAACAAGGAGAATCCAGAGAAAAGGATTTTTGCACGAGCAGACAGACAACAAGAGAGCAGGTCGAGGTATTTCAAAGTCAAGGCAGAACAACATGATACGCACTTGCGAGTCGTGAACTTCGTATAACGGTCTGTAAAGGTGAGATGTGAGATCGAGCGCAAAGATCAGTGAATGAATGGAAAACAGAATCGGTCAACTTGTGCTAAAAACGAACAAAACAGGGTAGTAAATCACTCACTACCAACAGGGACGCTCTCCGCCGCGCCGTCAGAGTTGAAAACGGTGATGTTGACATTTGAGGAGAGGTAACGCCCATTCAGGTAAGGAACGAAGTTGGTAAACCTGTTCAATGCAGTTGATGCACCAGTTGATGAAGAACATATTCCCGTTGGTTTCGTGGGAGCGCAGCGGACAGGCCGTGAGGGTGTCGGAGTCAGGAGCCGCAGCCCGTTGCGCGCCATGACATGACATGGCATTGAGGAATAAAGGCCGTTCATTCACATCCAATTGTGCGAACGTCATTCGGGAGACGCCCATGCCAATGAAAGTTCAGACAGAATGGAGGGGGCAGGTGATTGATACCACAGTCATGGGCAAGGTGAGAGTCAGGGTCGGGATTGCCATCGACATGAGGGAAAAGATTGTGATGCGGCGACGGGAACAAGTGACCGTGACATATAACCAAGTAGTCGCAGGAGACGTATAGAGGAGGAAGTAACCGGGAGATTGGTGCAAATATGATGGTCCAAAAAGAGAAGGCAGTTCAATTTTGAACATGTGGAAGGAAAATTCGGAGAAGATCTTGGTCAGCGTGCAGCGATCCACCCACATGGCCAGACATACGTACATGTCATATGTGTTGGCGTATACGTACAGTTCATGGCTATTATGAACAGAACATCAGCCAAGCGTCCCGAACAACAGCGAAGCTTCGGGGGAAAGTAAAATGGAAGATCAGTGCAGCGGAAGCAAAACGACACAAGCGCGCAAAGGGACGGGCAAAGATACGTGCAAAATCTCGTTTTCGTGGACCTTTTCGTTCGAAGAAGAACATCTCGCACATGTATGAACAGAGATGACGGTAGAAAAGACGGGAAAGGTGAACAGTGCGAACTTTCCAATAGACATCACATCATATGGTAGACGCTCGAGGAATTTGTTTGACTGGATGCATGTGAAAGCAGTCAACACACATGGCCAACAACTACGGAGCAAGGCCTTACTTCGTGGGCGTCGACGCCACCAGGGGGATAGCCATCCGACAGACCAGTACCTGATATGCACATGGATGAGTTCTGGAAGTGGAAGGGAGACAAATGTGCTTACCATCATGCAGATCCCCAGAATCGACAAGAAGGAGGTCGACGTCCTTTTCCTGTTCGTATGTTATGTCATGTGGGGATAGAGATAAAAGTATGTACGAGCCACTTACAATTGCAATCTGCTTCATGTGCGTGACGAAGCTTGCAAAGTCACCGAGATCACCACTGCACATCGCAAACGACATTGAGTATTCTGACACTTTGTCTACACCCTCATTTAATTTGTTTTCGAGCCACTGGTACCACACCAGTGTTTTGTACGAGAACGGTTTTTCTTCCGCCCATGAGATAAAAGAGCGGCCCACCTGTAGTTGGGCTCTGGCCAGCTGGACTTCTGGTGACCCAGGAGCCATCCATGAGTGTCTGTGGTATGGATCACGTTGAAGTCACTCCAAACAAGAGGACGGGATGGTGGTGTGAGCGGAAATTGCGGATACTCGCGTTTCTCATGATGTGCATGGGGGTCGCGAGGATTGAGTTCGTGGTCAGCGCAGGCGACTGCTAGACCAATGAGGGAGAGAAAAGACAAGAGCATGGCGGGCGGTGCTGTACGAGCGTGTGCGTCTGTCGTTCAAGTAACCTTTCATTTCGTAGTTTCGGCACTGTCACATTAGGCTGTGGGAGTTCTTCACCGCGTGGTCCATCGAACCGTGTTGGGCGTTGTGTCGCAGAGGTGTAACTGATAAACATACTCGGACAGTGCATAGTCTATTATCAGATCATCATCTGGCAAGCATAGGGTCATTATCGCGTGAGAGGCCATACGCTGCGGCTCAGTCTTTTGGGCGCCGCCCCAAATCAACGGAGATTGTACGTCTCTGCTCACAGCTCAGCGCCAGTGAAGCCTACCCAGTGGATATCACCTTTACAAAGTCCAGCAAACGTGCGTTCACCGCTCGCGCATTGCCCAGATGGTTGTCAGAACTAACCCCCCTCACGTTCTTCAGCGTCCCCTGGTATTTCTCAAGTGCTACGCATGCATGGTCTTCCCTACTTGGCTGCCGTGTGTGCGACATAACCAACCGAGCCCGTGAAGCTTGGTTTGCTGAGTATGCAGGTTGATCCTACGCCTCACCGGTCATCATCGTTCATCTTTGGAATGGCTGCGTCACGTTCACATGTCCACGCAGGGTCGATCAATGAACACTGTAGCATACCTGCAGATTGATGCATATTGATGGCTCCCAGCTAATATTGGTCGTTTGTTCAAGTTAGGGCGTCATTAACAAACTTGTCATCGGTGAGCTCATGGACTTTTCTCTCGATTGATCATCATCAGCACCTCCGATGTTCGAGTCGGATCTCGAACTCAGCGGTATGGTGAGGATCGATTTGTCATTGCATCAGATTCAACAAAATCCAGACCTATGTGTTTGTTTCTCGACGTTTATCAACCAAAATGTCTGTATTGTCATGTTTCGATCAGCAGTGTTTGGCCACGCATGGGTGGGGCATCGTAAGCGCCCCAGGCCACACTGCCAGTGATCATGTGAACCCATCAGGCAGTAGCAACTATCGCGCCCGGGCGCAGCATGACCATCTCACATCATAGGACAGGTATTAACACCCTCACTCGAACATGATGACCTCGGTACCCTTATTCGCGGTCGTGACATTGCGTGCCGTTCGACTGACCTTCTCCGTTATTTTTTTGGAACCAAGTAGCACTCCACGGGTCACGGTCTGGTATCTCACCACTACGAAGTGACGATGTTTATTTCTGTGAACGTCCAATCACATCTCCGCCATCAAACGGAACTTGGTCATTCTGGCAGTTGAGTCAGTGATTTTTCCACATTTTCATGCGTGTACCTTGAACTAAATTTCGACGTACAGGGTTTGGGGATGTGCGAGGGATTATCATGCAACTCTATTGCTCCGATCGGTAAAGATCCAACACCCCATTTTATTTTCCAATGTTCCCTGGCTCTGAGTGCTGAGCCCTCGAATCAATCTGACGAGGGAGACCGATGACCTGTTGTTCCGGTTTTAGGGGATCGGCGTGCAGTGCCACATAGTTTTCATTTCTTGATGGGCGTCGCGGGTCCGATTCGCAGTAACCTTTATCCCAGGTACGGTGGCCCTGCCTGTGTTGATCCATTCCACGGCAATGTCTCGGCGATACTTACTTTTGGCGATGTGAGTGCGAGATCTCTGCAATCAGAATGAGAACCATTTTCAAAATATTTTCTAGTTTAACGTTCTATTATGTTCGATTGAGATACACAACTTGGATTTGGTTCCAGCAATTGAAAATCTGTAAACCTTTTTCCTTTTTCTTCGGTATTTAATTTCTGAAGCGACAGCGCAGCAGAAGCAGTGCGGCAGTCTCCTTTCCTTATATGGGAACTCAGCGTGAACTGTTTCACCCGCGCAACAGGATGGGTTTATGAAAACACAACATGCCAGCCTTGTCCCCAGACTAACCTATTCGCAACCCTGGCAGGTCAGATTTCCAATCCTCCGACAAACGGAGTCAACCGTCCCTGCGTCTTCGGTGTCTGAAACTAAATTTGGGCTTGGTTCCGGCATTCTTGATCAAGTTTCCCCCCCTGCTTTATTCTAATACCAAGTTCTTCTCGCAGTCATCTTAGAGACCTCAAGCCGCCCTAAAGCCATGTTGCTCGGCTAGCAGACATTCTCGTCAACGGGGTGGCACGTTCTACCCCCACCAAAGCCCAATATCCAATGTTAAGCATAGGGTCATCGAACAATTTGCCAACGGGACATGTAACATGGCCTCGCGTGGCTGCCACGAGTCGTGATCCGCCGTAACGAATTGATCCTTGATCGCGCTAAATCCCTGATGCAGTCATATCGGCATTCTGGTCCAATCACCCATCGATTGACTCTGCACTGTCGTAGTTACAGAGTACAGATTTGGCCGCCTCGTTTTTGCTGGATATATACACATCAACATCACAACTTTCCAACAAGATATGAATATGGCGGCCAATCACGTACTGTTCTAGCCTTCTGCGCTTTGGTGAGTCCCCCTCGTTATTTAAGTCGGTAGGCCATGAAGTCTGTCCTTTACTTCTCCTCCAGTATGTCTGATCAGTTCTCTTACTACACTCAGAGGGATGACATGACACAAATTCCGCCCTTACCACCATTGTCAGTTGGATGAATCTTCTGGAACCACTAATTAGCGCTGACCTACATCGTCAAAGCAGCATTTCCGACGATCCAAATGATCATTTCCAACTTCCCGCCCACCAATGGCCTCAAGAGAGCAGCACCCAGCGTCTCTCTCGGTCTCAAGGGCACCTTACCGTAAATACTTGGCCGCCGTATGTACTTCTTGCGGCTTCATGCCTCCATGATGCTTAGTGGACATTCACAGGAGGGCCCAGTCCGATGTAATTCCTCGCGCGCTCACATACCCGACCACATTCCGAACATCGCACCAAGACACAAGAAATCATTTGACATTCCATTCCGGTGATAGCCGCAACTTCGTTCACTCGCCACCATTGATTCCTGCCAACCACTTTGACGCGGTCGTCATGCCTCCCTTCAATAACGTCCTCCCTCATTCGGGCCATTACGGACCATCTCTTGATTTTGCCCACGGAGGTTCGACCCCAGAACACACCCATTCCAACCCCGTCATCGCATCAGGTCTCCCGGTGCCTCGTAGTGTGTCTTATATGTGGGACCATCCACTCTCCCACCCCGAAGTGGGCTTTCAGCGCTCGCCCATGGTTCACCCATCTCCTCAACTGAACCAATGTTTCCCGGAGGTCGATTACGTTGACAACTCCAACTCTCATTTTTACTCGAGCCCCCCCTCTTCGGGTGACGATGGTCAACCTGCCTCTCCCGCAGAAATGTGGAACGGAACCCCATACCAGCCCAATGCGCCTTTCATGCAATCCCAACCCCTCGTGTTTACCGTCCCATTGTCAGTTGTGGAGTTTCCGTCTCACCCCGGCAGCGACGACCACTTCTTCCAATGTCTCTGGAATCAGTGTGGAACTTGGATCACTGCTGACAAGGATGCGCTCAAGTGGCACTTCCAGCACAGACACGGCGTGTCTCTCAACAACACGTCAGCTGTGACGAGTTGCGGATGGTCTGGATGCGCTATGCCTTTGCAAATGGGAAGCTTGCACAGGCATATCGAAGGCCATTTGCGCTTGCAATGGAAATGCTCTGTCTGCGAGAAGCCATACACGCGTCCTGACAGTGTCATTAACCACGTCCGTCGCCACCAGGACCCATGCCAAGCGGCTCGTGCTGCCAGCATTCCGAGCGTGATGGCCTACAGGGCTGAGATAAACGAAGGTGGTTTGGTGACTTTGAGCAAGGTTCGACAAATATAAAACGAAAAAAAAACACATCATTTGACAGTACTGCATGTACCATAATTCCAGCACTTCGTCGTACACCTAGTATACAGCAGCATAATGTTTCACACAGCACATAACTAACCTTTTGGGAGAAAAATTCATTGTGAAGGGGAAAATATGGACAGGCAAAGAATGAACCAAATGGGGCGCTCTCGACTGTGTCTTGGGTATGGACCGTATGGGTATAATAAGGAAAGAACGAATGCCATCGACCTCGTGTAGTCCGACTACGGAGGCTTAGGAACTAATGGCTAAGAAGGTCTGTGCTCGAATGGCATTTGAAGTTTGCTGTTTTGTGACTAAATAGCCGCCGCTGCCACTGCTTGAAGCGCCTAAACACCCATGTACACCACCCCAGGCGGACGCGGACGGACACCCTGGCACCGAATGCCTGGCCCGAAATGACGACGAGCCTGTTGTCGTTCCGACTAGAAATAAACAGCCGGGGCCGGGTGTCGCGTACGGAGGAAAGGCGGAGCTCGAAAGCCATCTAAACAGCGGCGTCAACGTCTATCCCAACGCATAAGTCAGCGAGCCGTCGCTTGGGCCACCAGTACTGGTACTTACGAATTTTGGTGTCGACTCTTGGTCAATCAGGCTAGATTCGAGGTGGGGATGTCAGGGTTGGGTGTCGGGTTGTGGTGGGTAGGTTGGTTGCATTGGGGTGTGTCCTTTCCATGGGTCTGAGCAAACTTATAGCAAAAAGGTACTTGCCGCAAGGCGACAGTGCCACTGCCAGCACGCATACACAGCAACGCGTGATGCTGGCCAGGTATTCCTGACTGAGGAAGCTTCGGTGGCTGATGTCCAGTGAAAACATGCTCGAGCTGTGGTGCTCGGGTATGTCCGTATATGTTTTTTTAGTAGGTAGTGGGAACGACATGTAGGAACAGATTTCTCTAATAAAATGGAAATGCACTGCATGCTAAGACGCGGCTCCTTATGCTCGCATATGATTAACTGAGGGACAACATCAGGGAACAGACGAGAACATATTTTGCCCGTGCGCGCTACATGGGGCTCGCGATGTCATCACTGTGTGAGTACTGGGTGATTAACCCAAAAGAATTAAGGTAAGTGGGTTGGCGAAGAACCTGCGAGGTAGACACAAACAGTGCCAAACACAGATTACCTGGCATCAAGGCAATGCCGCAAGAAGCAGCAAGATTAAGGGTGCACACGTGCAATGCTGCAGTTTGCCAGGCAGCATCGTAACAAGTTGTTGCAAGACGGCAGTGGCATTGGCAAATAGCAGAGTGTAATCTACCTTGGATCATACACGCGCAGAACTCAGCAGACTAATACTGTCAAATACATAAATTAACATGCTGGACAGATCTCAGCAGGGCCAGTTTTCACTGGGAGCGCTGACGAGTGGCGACTCATGCGTGGTCAATATCTTGGGAAGGGTAGGATCAGTTGTTCATCCCATGGAGTGCTGAGGATAATCTCGTCCAATTCGTAACTATCCGTAGGAATGCAACATAATTTCTCAGTCTGCTATTGATGGCTCATAATGCGATGGTAGGATTCGTTGTGGTACTAGAGGTCCAAGGCCTTAATTAAGGGCTTCCAAACGATTGATTGATAAGGCTTACGAGTAGAGGACGAATAGTATGGTTGTTTCAAACATAGCGTGTTCGATCCGTGCAACAGGAATAACTTATGAGCTAGGCTCAGCTAGCTAGTCCACGAGGAGAGCGCTTTACAGATATAGAATAACAAATTTTGTTGTTTTGCATTCTAAATTACCTGTAAATCCTTGAAATGTTGAAATCCCTAATGTGTGATGTGGACCGCACGTCACAGACGGAATTGACTACTCGGGTACAAACATGATTAAAGACCTCGTTGGCAGATAGCACTAATAATAGGGGGGAAAGTCGATACAAGGTAAAGTAAGGA
>KN825083.1:0-33285 GCA_000827395.1 Paxillus rubicundulus Ve08.2h10 | reverse complement strand
ATAGGTCGGCCGACAATTGGCTGGCCCGTGTGGTACGGGTTTTTGTCAACCTCGGCTGGCCATATCCTACGGTACCCAAGCACTACATTATGTGGCTTCCAGCTGGGATGTCTATTGTTCAGTGGTGGGGGGTAAGTGATTTTTGTGTGATCTGATATGTTACTGACTTGGTGTAGATCAATCCTCAAATCTACCCTGTTTGGGCTTCTCTTGCTTGTGACTACCTTGCTATCATGTCCTCATCTGTCTCCAGTGAGCAAGAATTCTCTGCTGCAGCATAGACTATCACAAGATGTTGCAACTGGTTGAAGAGTGACATTGTGGAGGCCATCCAAGTGCTTCATATGCTTTATAACCATGAGCTTATCTTCCATGAGCCAGGTCCATCATCAGCTTTGAAGTTGGAATTGGAGGGTGATAATGAGGTGGTGGATGTTGGAGTAGAAAAACAGAGCAAGGAAAGTTTAGATTGGATCTTGGAGCTGTCTGATGGCTCTAATGAAGAGTAATAGTCATCAAATATTGTAAATTACAAAATGCAGTATATGCTACATTTTATACAGACAGGCCCTCCCAGGCCAGGCCAGACCCATCCATCACTAGCAGCCACAGAAAACTGGAGTGTTGGAGCACAGCCAGAGTCACTCAGAACCACAGCCCCTGCCCAGAGTCCACTCAGAGTCTGCTCAGACTATTATCCCATCATCCCACCAAGTCCTACTATCACTCTGGAGTTTTCAGGGGTATTTCCCCCCTTATCTTACATTGCTTAACTCCCTATCCCACCCCATTTATGTTCCTTAATTTATTCCTGATCTCCTGTCATTCTTAGCAAGTGCTTCTCTGCCCATCACAGTACATATACACTTACTGTTCCCTTCAGATTCCTCAGTTGTTCTTTGCCCTCCATCAGCAAACCAACCCTAGTCCTATCCTAAGTTTTTGTATGCCATGTAACAATTGTAACTAAAATGTACAAAGTGAATGTGCCAAAGTCACCTATCAAATGGTAAAAGTGTCTGGTAAAAACTTTAGGTCAAGTTTGTACACAGGATGATTTTTGGATTTTCTGTCCAGCTCTTGCCAGTTAGGTACCTTGCTGTGCCAGTCCTGCCAGATCTATCTAGGTTGGACAGGCCCAGGGCAAGGGTTAGTTTGCTGATGTCCTTAGGCAGCAACTGGGGTGAGTTTCCAGATACCTATTTACCAATCCTAGCTAATTCCTAGTAGTCCAGGCAATCCCCACCCTCTTATAGTTTTTGTTAATATGAACTACTAATATGACTCATAGTTCTTGATCTACACTAAAATATCCAGTGGAGATTAAATAGCATTACCAGAGTGTGTATCATTCTGATGCTTAATATGTCCTTCATGTAATAGGTAATGTTGTATATGGATATGTCATTTCTTCACCAATTTCCTGACGTGGAAACACCTGTCCCTGACACAGCTGAGCCAGATCAACTTATGACACCAACGCGGAGGCCTCCGCCAGCTCGCTGCGACTGCCGCAGGCCTGCGCGATATTGACACTCTGATCCTCCTGCAGACAGTGGGCCCCAGCTACCAGTAACTAACGCCCCTCAAAGTTCTGGTCTGAGACAAGGGGTGTTGAGCACATCGATATCTTCACTGATTCTGACTAGTGTTGCGAAAGCGCTCACCAATCTTCTGACGAACGCGTCTTTCATCGAACCCCCAAGCACAGGTGCCACGGCCCTTCGTTCAACACTGTCACGAATACCGCCTTCGCCACATTCTTCTGTTCTCATGAACCCCTACGCACAAACAGGGAAAGTGCCCACCAGAGAAGCGCCAGGAAAGAATAATTCCGTCAACGCTTGCCTCGCGCGGCCCGCTATACATGTGCATTCCAAACTTGAAGCGCCATATCATCCGTATCCACAGACAACGTTCGTGACTGTGGAAGCAGTAACTCTACCAATATTGTCAGGAAGCGCGATATGTGGAACGCACCGGACTTGCGTTCTGAGATATACTTCCGTGTACGTGAGGGATATGCCTGACAAATTGATGAAATTTGATCCACAGTAACCGGGCACCGCATGCTGGTTCAAAAGGTGGTGCATGACGATCCATGACATCAATGGACAACTCTCGAGGTCAAACTTTGAGTGACCGTGGATAGTTGGTGCCTGCCAGGTTGCGCTTCCACCCTGTAAATCTTTTGTGATCGTCTCAAGGTCAATGACGAGGATCTCCCGTCAAGAATAAAAAAAAGGTCTCTAGGAACACCATCCCGAGATGAAAATTGAGACGAAAGCAGCAGATACACCATTGAAAAAGGTGAGGTCGCCACGAGACGTAAAGAACGATAACGATACTATACAAAATGCCAACGAAAATTAGCTTGATACAGATGTCCGAGACGGTATACAGATGTAGGGACGGCACCGCGGGAATCAACGTGCCACCGCTTCAGTGCACCCTTTTGCGAAAGCGATCCCCATCATCAACGGACCGCCTGCGCTTGCGACCCGTGAGTGGTTGGGGAAAAATGAAATAATGTTCGATCGAAGGCCTCTTGGGTTTCAGAGGACTTGGTTGGGCGGGAAATGCACCAGTGCTTGGACTGGTTGGATTGGAATGGACGAGAGATTCGATTGTCATGCTTGATAGCCCAGGCGTGGCGGGTTCCTTGGGTTTCTTCTTGTACTTAAGACACGCTGATATGAGATGATAACTCTCCATAGGGTGAAGAAGACGTACCCCTTCCAGCTCCGGTTTTCCCCGCCATTTAGCGATTGCTTCGCAAAAACGAACAGCAACTCGTTCGACAGGCTCGGCTGGATAATGCCAAGCCAAATCCTCCATGTGTGTGGATAGGTCAGGAGTAAGCGAAGGAATAGCGTAGAACTAGGAAGCATAATCAACAAGGCAGAAGCCGTAGAGTCTGAGAAGCACTTGCCCTCCGTAGTCGTTCTGACATTTCAGCTTCAAATTCAGCCTCTGCATTCTCCCTGCGTGGGGGCATGCCGCCAGCTGTGGCGCGTAATGCTGGGAACATGATCCGCGCCGCTTCTTTAACAGTAGGTAGATCATCCGGCTCAAACCAATCAAATATCGTATCTCCATTGTCTTCATCATCACTTGTCGACGCGTCGTCCGAGATTCCTAATCCTACCGAGAGCAGACACGCAGCAGCATCAGGTCCGCGCCAACCGCCAGCGAGGTACCCTTCCAACGCAGCTCGGGTAAGGAGTCCCGCAAACAACATATACCACTCTCTTGACGGCCGAAGAGGCGCAACTTCGCTCTCCGAGTGGAATTTTCGAGCCTGAAATGGAGACACTGGGGATGCCGGAGTAAGGAAGGGTATACCCATACTGGATCTTTCCCCTTGGAAGTCACGTTCGGGTTCCTCATCCCAAAGTTCCTGACCAAGCTCCATCGCAACAAGCGCCGACAAACGTAAAAATCGTGGAATGAACTCGGAGAGGCGAATGTTGCCAGCACCAGAACCCATGTGGCCTGAGTCGTCTTCAGCATCTTGGTGGAGCCATTTCGGCTTCCTGCGTAATACGCTTCCGTTGATTCCGGGCTGAGCAAGCCCTGAGCCGATGCCGCTGCCATCTTGCCATCCAGTAATGCCACCCCCGCTCCCACCCATGCTCTTCCCTGTCCCGATCTTTGGAGGACGAGATGTCGCCTCGCCACCCCAAGCGGAGCCACTGGCACCTCGGCCTCTTGGAGGTCCCCCTGGTGCTTTCGCTGGGGGTTTTGCTTCGACACAGATCTCGCAACCTGTGTGCAGGTGCCTAGGGCAACGCAAAGTAGGTGGAGAGTTTGCCGTCGAGGGATCTGCACCTGCCATGTACAGGCCACGAACTCTACCAGTCAGAACAGGTGCGATCCTCCGCTGCTATGGAAAGACGTTATGAATTTTCAAGACAAGAAGATGAAGAATAGCCTACGACGTTATGTTGTCCCAACATGTCGAGAACGAGTGGTGTTCTCGAGGACATCGAATTCGAGGAGAGTGGCTGACGACCTGCTGCTCCAGATATAGAGGAAAGAAGGAGTAGCGATGGTGGGAGCGTGCCAGTCACCCCTCCGGATGATTGGCTACTTGCCCCAATGGAGGGATGAGGTGACGGGGTGGGAAGCACTGGGCTACCTGGCGACAAAGGATCAGAAGACCCTTGATCCGAATTACGGGTCGAAACAATTATCGGCGGGGGATGGTGATGGTGTCGATATGGTTCTGTCGGTGCCTGACGGGCAAACAGGTCATTGATGAGTGTGCCAAGAGCCAGACGGAGACGGACTCCGTTCGGCAACGTGTGAGGATGAGACGCTTTTGATGTGGAAAATTCCGAGCGTTTGGGCGAGGTAGGTGGTGTGTGCAACTCATCGTCAAGAACAGGATGTAGGGGAGGTGGCTGATCCAGCATGGAAGTCACGACCTTCTCCAGGGCGATCGCTCGCAGTCTGAGATTCCTCGCCAAAGCCAAATTTTGCTTTTGCATGCGGGCATCTTCATCCTCGCTATGGGTATGCCCTGGCCCTGCTGCCTCCCTGGCTTTCAATGACCCGATGCTCTCGCCATCACTCCCGATTTCTTCCTCTTCCTCGTACTGTTCGGGTCGCTCCCGAAAGCAGTAGTTGGGTGATGAGGGACCACCCGTGAGGTCGGTCATGCCGAGTTCTGCACGCGCCTGTGCAGATCTTGTCCGCCCATGGACCCAGAGCATGTGATCTATTATGAGGGTCCTGGTCGACTTCTCCCGAGGGGGTATCGTATGTAAGTGGTGTGCATGCTTGTGTGCGGGAGCCTTGAATGAGGTTGCTCCTGAAGTTGATGGCGGCTTCTGTGGTTGGGGAAGGACCCTAGACACGGGTTGTGTGAGGCTGAACGCGGGAAAGTGACCATGGATGCTTGAAACGGGCGCGTGGCCGTTTTGTAGCGAAGGGTAGGACATGGCAGCGTAAAAGAGGAGTAATTACTATCTCCCAGTATTGGTCGTTCCCGGTCCGCTGAGGGGCCTTCGTCTATATTTTTTCCTCCGCTTCCTGCCGAAATTGAAGTTGGGTTAAGCGTCAAGTACGTACTCTCAGTTTCGTGGTGGTGGTTGTTTAATGACTTGAAGTCGTTTCAAAGTTTGATTGAATACTACACATCAATATTTGTCGAGCTCGAGTCAATCCTCTGTTATGGCGCCCACTCAACTTTTCGCAGTCGTGTGTACTTTCCACAAACCCCAGGTTTAACAAAAGGTTCGTTGGTCTGTTTCTACACCTTCACAAAAAACCCTTGTAGTCGCAGATTCCCAGTTTCAATCACCTCATGACCATCCAAGCGCTTGGATACACTTCCCGAGTGTAGTGTTTGAACACTCCATATGACCTTCACAGGGTCTTTTCTCGGAGGAAACCTGCTGTCCGTGATTGCAAGGCCTACCAGTCGATCTATACTCGCTTCCACGCCATGCCACTTGCATGCTTGAACTTTGGTCCATGCAGTCCAGGTGAGACAAAGGTCTGATCGATATATCCCCGATAATAATGGTAGTATCCCCATCGTACAGGTCCATGGCTGGTTCACCGCTTAGTGATATGTTCAAGTGGCGTGCGATGAACAGGCAGGCCCCTGGGCGTGATGATTGTGCGGCGGTTCCGTCGTCTTAATGCTCCCTTTTTCTTGGATTCTCAGCCCTCGCGTTGTCAGAAGTAGCATGAATTTGATGACATATGACCCGGCGGTTGAGAAACAGGCATAAGTCATGATATCTCCTGCGATCAATTCTAAAGGTGGAATATGACATATGAAAATGTTTTTTTGCCAGCAAGTGCCATGCCCCATGGTGGGCAACAAACGTTAACAGTGACACCACCAAAGAAGTAACACATCCCCCTTTCGTTTAGCGAAGGGATCGACCGCCTTGCTCCTGAAACGGGCCCTGGCTTTCACTTCGGGTAGTGCCGGTGATGTATGTATTGCTCTGCTCCTCGAGGGACTGTGAACCCCTTTTCCTTTTTATTGTCTTCCTGCCTTTGGTGCCAAAATAATGCTTATTACTTGTCCCTAGCCAATATACTGAATATCTCCGCTCACTATGTCAACGCGGGGATATCTATGCGCGATCCGCCTCCAGATCTCTATCGTCAGGGCGAGCGGGAAAGCTTACCACAAGTCCACGTATGGTGACAAACCAATTGCGCTGACTCATTCCAAACATGCTGGCAGTCAGCAAACGGGGATCATTGCCTCTGTCCAGTCCGTACGGAGAAGAGCATGGGATGCAAGTTGTGCCATCGGATCTAAGTTTTTGCGGCAGGAAGACATCCTGAACTGAGTCTTTCAGGCTGTGAAATCTCGCTGCGGCCCACCCCATTAGAAATGGGTAAGATGGAGGGGTCTTGAGGGGATAAGTCGCGGCATGGAGACGTCCGGGTCAACGTTCGTGCCATCCATTGCGGGTCCTATCCATTCGTCAATACTCATTCGTCCACACAAGTTCTGAGTTCCTACCGGCATGAACGACATTTCCCAATGCCGCGTTTCAGTATCCGACGGTGAGTTGCCGCTTCAGCGAATCGAGCTACTGTCTGCTTCCGTGCATTGTCAACATACTAATCCAGACTAATCCGCTTCCGACGATGACTGGATCAGACCAAGAGTCATGAAAGAAAAGCATCCGCGTCCCCGTCAAGTTTCAACCCGTTGTGAGCAAAACCAATCAGCGCTGTATCATCCTCCGACGTGATCGAAAACATCACCAACTCCATAAACCGTGGCAGACTCTGGCAGACTCCGGATGATGGGCACATTGACGTCAACTCAGACCCCTTCGTTACCATGCCATAGCAGGAGAAGTAATTTTTTTTTCTCGCTGCCGCTGTAGTCGGCGGAACCAATCGTTCACTTTTGCCCCCTCGGAAAGTAACGTTTGTTGTCAAAAGGTCATGTCGAGTTATGTCAGTCCTCGTCAATCGCCCGACATCATCGCGCAGTTTATCCTCGTGCAACGCCATACTCTTGGATCAGGTTGATCATAGCAGTGTACCATTAATCATTAAACGAGTCGGCGTCGGCGAACGTTAACTTGACGCTCGTCACGTTCTCGAGTCAGTACATAGCACCGCAATCTGTAAAGTTCCGTGATGGAATTCGACCTCATCCATGTTTTGAGCCTGCACTGCAACACAATCGACAGCTTGGATCTTTCCTGGCAATAATCGCTGGATCACCAGCACCTGTCAAATTTTCAATTTTCTGCTAGGACCATCTGATCGATTATGATTGCCTGTATGACATTTTCTTCTGACTGAGCAGCAACCGGACACGCCAATCATCATCGATAGCAGCATGTGTATGACCAGCAACTCGGGGCTGTGAGGAAGAAGAAGAAGAACAAAAAGAAATCCAAAATAAAACAAAACAAAGAACACCGAGTTTCGAGATTTCGACGTGATGAACGTGTAAGTTTGAGCGGGGAAGGGCTTGGGCAGTGCAACACAGTATGAATTGAATAATCAGGCCCGCAGTCGCAGGGCCACTCCAGGGATCGCTTTTTGAGTGGGTAGGAAAGAACTATCGTGTGGAAGCAAGTCAAACTTTTTTCATTGCATATTCAAGTTGAGCACACGAACAACCGAAGGTCTCTTAGATCCAGGCTGTGCTGGCAATGAATTAGTATTGACGGCGTGGAGCAGGCCTGTGCTCTGAATGTGACGTACCCAACACGGTGATTCAAGACTTGTTTACTGGCAGTTGGGAGGGATACGAGAAAAGTTGCCAAGCTCTTCAAATTCCAGGTTACATAAATACGACACGTCCACCGATATCTACGACTACGCTACAAGAATGAGGGGTAAGAAACGTAACAATAATAAGAGTAGGGGCGCCAAGTTGTGCACAACGGCTGTATGTACTACGACTGAGTAGCGGTGTGGCGAACTGTGCAATCAATATCAATATAAGTGATGACAGGGAACAGGCGAGGGTAATAGAATAGACAAGGTCGAGACTAACAGAACCACGAATTGCAAGAGAAACCGCGTAGCGTCCCGAGTATATGGTAGTCAGACATAAGGCGATGGGATGGATACAGATTGTAAGATAGTCAACAGTATAGTCAGTGATTAATTGGGTTGCTCGCGGATGAGAGGAAGGCTGTCGATCACGCGACGTTATACCATTACACCCATGCCAGGCCATCCATTCTCCTCAGTCTTGGGAATAGGCAACCTTTCCGAATCTTTGGCAGCGTCCAGAATACGCTGACATTCAGCGCCGCCTTCAGAACGCACTAATTGATGGCTCATCAGTCACTTAATTTGAGCGTAGCGAAGGTGGAATACTCACGATGTCGGTTCAGAGCATCCATGCGAGCGAAGGTCTTGTTGCAGCCGTCGCAGGTGAATGGCCGGTAGTTGGAGTGCAATTGCTCATGACGCTTGCAATCATGCTGTCTGGCGAAACCCTTGCCACACCCTGGCCATTTGCACTGGAAGGGACGTTCTTCATTATGAGATCTCATATGACCTAATAACCCAGTCAGCACATGATGTAAAACACACGCTGGAGTGCAGCCAACGAACCTTTCAAGTTGAAACTTCTCGTAAAGGTACTGCCACACCCTGGCACAGGACACAAGAAGTTGGCGTCCTGTTTCCTGCGACGGTGACTCGCGCCAGCCGTGCGCTCGCTCGTGACGGTCTGCTTCGACACATTGACGGCGCCGACAGATGCACCAACAGCGATAGGCTGGGCAGGATCTGGGCGAAGCATGGATGATTGTCGGCCAGCGAGCGAAACGTTTGGGAGATCTTCGTAGTGAACACGTGGACTAGCAGATGGGCTTGGATATGGACTCGGGCGGTTGGATGACAACCCGCTCCAGCTTCCGTCACCACCACCGCGCGATCCAGAAGAGGCTCGCCGACTGTGACCGCGTATAGAAGGGACGGTCTCCTGTGGGTACAGGAACTGGCGGTTGATGAACTCCTGCTGAGAGGACGGCGGGAAGAAAAGAGCTGAGGAGCGGGAAATGTCCTCAGAGCGAGAGAGACGAGTATGGCCCGGGCGCTCTCCACTATCGGACTTGGACCGACGAAGGTTAACAGCAGCGGCGTCAGGGGTGAGGTAACTAGTCATGTTGTTGGATGTGGAGCCGAAGCTGAAGTGGGAGGATGGGAGGTTGAACGAGGTTTGGTGGGTACCTGCGCTGGATGAGTGTTGATGATTGTGATGTTGTTGATGTTGAGGCAGAACGTCGCTGAGGTTGACAGTAGCAGCAGTGTCGTCAAGTGCAGAACCTTCAAGGGCGTGGAGTTGGTCCTGGGTCATGAGCGAAGTGTTCCAGAACTGAGGACGGAGCGAAGATGAAGTGTCAGACTTGCTGCGCGTACGGGGGGGAAGATTTGGAAAAAGAAAGTTGGTATTTGTAGGATCGGAATGTCCTTGGGGACCAAGAGTGGACAGCCCCTGTGGATGAGAAACGTGGCTGTGCGGGAAGAGCTGTGCACCCTGTTCATGAAATTGTGGCACCCCGAGCGGTTGGGAAACCTCGGCCTGTTGAATTTGTTGATGATCCCATGGGGGGGTCGTCGCTTGTTGCTGTGACCTGTTTTGTGTTGGACCTATATGGACGTAAGACGCAAACAGAATAAATATGGTAAGTATGGAATTCCCGAAATAAACGTGATCATATCAAGGAGTTAACTTACCTTGATGGAGAGTTTTCAGGGTAGATTGGAAAGGGACGGCTTGCGAGGCCGCTCCCCCGCCACTAACGGGAGTAGCAGGGACGATGTGAAGCTGGGGTCCACTTGATACAAATCCGCCATCACCCTCTGGGGCATTAATCATAGGAGGTTCGTGGGGGAACATTGGACGATTTGATGGGCTGCTGTCCGGAATGAGCAGCTGAGGGGGAGACTGCGGTTTCCCTGGTGGAGACATGGCTCGATCACCTGGGAGTTGACGAGGCTGCCAATTGGGCGATTCAAAACGCATATTTTCAAAGGTATGAGCGACATCAAGACGGGGAGAGGATTGGGGATGATTCTTGGGGTTGGAAGAGACAGAAGATGCACGGCTACGTGGCTGGCCATCCCCATTGCTAGACGGGGAGCTGTGATCGTATGATAGAGGAGAGTGACGGTCTATCGGAGCCGGTGTGACGGAGACGGAGACTGGAGCTCCGTTGTGATCAAGGCCAGAGATGAATTCACCATCAAAGACGAGCAACCCAGAGGAATTCGGAGGGTCATACTCGGACGGATCGTAGTCCTCGCGGACGGCGAGTCCATTAAGTCCCTCGCCGAGTAAGGCAAAGCCTTCTGGGCCATCTGGGTCATAGCTGAGTTCTGAATGGCCAGAGTAAGGAGAGTTCTGGTAGGAGCCGTTGTAGGACGGGGTGTGGGGGAATGGAGAAGATTGTAGATGGTCGAATGCATAAGCGTCGAAAGGGGAGTTTGTTCCGACGTTAACAGGTTTGTTCGAGGGGCTCGTGGACTGATAATCTAGCTCATCAGGATAAAGAGTTGAATCTTGCTGCAAGAGCGACATGGTGGAAGGGAGTAGATCTGGGGTGACGAGATGAAGAGCTTGGATCAATGAGAGTGCGGTGTTGAGACGTATATCGTTAGTTATAAGGGTTGGGTGAATAACGGTAGGGCTACAGCGAAAAGGATGATGTGGAGAGGACGAAGGACGGGATAGACGCTGCTGTCGAGGGGAACAAGATTTCTGATGCGTCCCACCAGCTGGTGAGAACCTATTGCCCATCACCCAATTAGAAGTCCCTTACTTTTTAACCTCCGCCACGTCACAACAACTCTATCGCATTTAATGTTACATTAATAATATTTCCTAGCACCGTGATCTCGCCAAGACCCACATTCTGCTCTGAACCACTTGGAGAGTCGCTATACTTTGGTTTGGTAGATTCTGAACGGCCAGTGGATTCAGTTGCCGGCCACAACCTGCCTGCAATTGGGAAACCAAGATCCTTGTATTGGCGCGAGTGCACCAATGATACGCCCACCTAGCAGGTCCCTTTGAATCTTGACCTAAATACCTGACATCGATCGTCGACCACCTGCTTCACTATCTACATTATTTCCGTCCAGCACAGTTTCGAACGTGCAAGTACAGTGTGAATGACTCAGACGCATCCCCGAGTCCAGACCTATACCAGACGTGTTTATTCAGCTCGTCCGTGGAGCTTTCAAATGTTTTTTGACGATATCAGATCTTTATCAAGTTTACGCCGCCATCGCGGGCGTTTCCGGCGACCGTTTCCTTCCCATCACAAGCGCCCATCATCACATCGATGCCAGCAGATCCTCTCCGTTTGCCGCATCTACCGTGGCCCTTGCACCTGCCTTTCTGCCTTTTCTCTTATTTACTTGGCTGGATTCATCATCTTACCAAGACGAGACTGCAACCGTCACATCCATATCATAGCATCACGATGTTCGGCAATCAATCACGAGTTCATGGGCGCTGCCCTCCGAATTTTGCATCAAGCCATCCATAAACGGTTTCTACATCCCTCACGGAACTCATGATTCGTAACTTTTGTCATTCCTGGAGCCCATTTTTATAGTGCTTACTACAACGTACACTCGCAGCGTTGCATGTGTGTACTAGGTACTTGCCGAGTTCAGTGAATTGCTCCACAAACCGCTGATACTACACGCACGTTGCCGCGGCTGGCGACTCTCCATGCGGCTGTCGCAAAGTTTCATTGATGAATTTCAACCCAAAGCAACCCGCGGGCCACGACGTTCCGGACGACACCGCGGGGGTCAATCACTTTTCTTATTGTCTCGTAAACAATACAGTTGCCAAACCTTCTCTGTTACTTTCTTTGGCTCGATAACACGAATGTGCTAAAGTGTTCGTGCTGCCAAGCTCCTCCTAAGAAACGCAGAGCACCTACCGTAGTCGGGCCATGTCCCCCGGCCTTACGTGTCCTCTCAGTAATCAGCGCCCAGCTCCCTCTAGCAAGAACTAGAGTCAGTCCGAGTCAGTCCGTATTTCCACGATTACTGCAACTCAAAAGGGAGACACGTCAAACGTTATTAACTGACAAAAGGCTTAGGCATCGCGGGCGGTCGTGCGCGGTCAAGCTGCTGCTCGATTAGCTGCGTCAGCTCGTATCAGTCAGATTCAGACGGTCGAGGACAAGACACATCCACCCGCCGCGAAGAGGATCTTCGTGCCACCATCACGGACTATTATGTACTAGCAGCGCACCAATCGTGTGTTTCTTCCGACGTGTCCTGACCCAACTTCGAAGTCGGCCGACCTTTCGATTCATTATCCCTCGGGCCCTGGTACGTCTAGGGTTTAGCGAACGGGCATGGGCAATGTTGACCGCTATTAGCATCCTGACGTACAAGTACATACTTGTTTACACACAGCCTCACCGTTTACCCCAGCTCGACCACCATCTCAAAATGAATTCATCCTCGGGGTGTGATAAGCCCATAGTGACGATGCGACAAAAACGTACAAACAGGATCATGCGTATGACCCTTGATCGTAAATAGCTGCACTGCCTACCAAATGGTGTATTGCAAGAGAACAACAGGGGGCCACTTTGGCCAGCAAAGTTCCCAGCGGCGCAGCCGTCTACCCATCGAATCGGCGATATCAATAGCTTTGGGTTGATTGGCCGCAACTGAGCGACCTAATCGAAGCCGCTGGGCTGTGTGGACTACATCATGCCAAGGCGTCCGTCGCGTCTCTTTCCCAGCGCGAACAGATGATCATCGTACTGTATGGGCTTTGCGAGAACGAGTTTCTCCCGCGTAAGTCGCCCTCGGGTTGCTGTGTCTTGATGGTCATCAATCCACTGCAGGCGCCTGAGGACCCTGCATATGGACATCTCGACGAACCATGTGCATGATGCTTGGCAAAGTATGCTACATGGCCATCTTCAATTGAGGGGTACCACTGCTGCGGACGTGTCCGACCCACAAGGAAGTGCTCAAGAACATCGCCGCCAACCCTGTTCCTCGCCAAACCTCTTTGGGCCGTACCCCCAACATCAATGGTGAGTCAACCCGCGTTGTCCACCCTCCGCAGTCAGTAGCAAGTAACAGAAGTACTAGCATCGAGTTTCGTTTCGATCAACGATGATGGGCCACTAGTTTGAAACACCATTTTCTGGAGGCAGCGTACATGCGACTTGAAAGCTTGGAGATATGGACGGCATCGTGTTTGATTCTGGAGAGGGACAGGCGTCTCGCGGGAAGTCAAGGCCTGTCAGATCTGTCACGCGCAACTTTGTCTGGACCGATCTGGAGTCCTCCCAAGAAGGGTTCCTCCAACAAAGAGGCACGAACCCAACCATTCTTCTTGTATTCAATATCCAACATTCAGTGCCAACCAACATGCCGATCCACCACCTATATGTTCTAACGAGTACGTACGTATATCAGAATCGACCCCCCCTTCCTTCTCAACCTGTCGTCGTTAATATTGGACAAAAGAACCAGCGCAGCCTCGCACAGCCTTTCCGGGGTCAACCTCAGCTCTTCCATGCAGATGTCCTGAATTCCTGTGCAGGTACGTACACCAGATGATCGTCTTGTAACAGTTCATGGTCTGTAGATGCGTGGCTGTTGGCCGTTGGCCAGCTGGTTGTTGAAGCTGGTGGGGATGCGTTGACTCGCGATGCGGGCCATGTGGCGTCAAGTTGCCGGGTCCATCGAGGCTTCCCTGGCATACTTCCTGGTCGGCTGTGGGAGTGCTGTTCGCTTCGGAGATCAATCGATCAACTGAGATCCGTGAAGATCAAGATGAGGTCGCCTCTGCCTATCTCGAAAGCACCGCCTAACACTTGCGGTATGTAAGAAGCGAAATGGATTGGATGCACCATGTAGCGAGAAAATTCTAACGAGCGTGCATTGATCGCGAGTACTGGACACATGCACGTGCCGAGGTCAACGGATGACGGGAGTCCACTGATAGAGAATCATCGTTGAATATAATGAATAGTTGATGGATCCCTTCATAGCGTACGCGAGGATCCCACTGTATAGTACCATAGTATGCCCGTACAAACGGCGTTTACACTCCCAGTTCACGTACATCTTCTAAATTCGCCATCTCATGGGAACGAAATCGAATCTTGATGCATATGCTTACCGGCCACTCAAGCAAGCTCCAGCCAGGAGAACACTGACAACAACCCCCGACGAAGAAAGGCACCAATATTTCAGTCCCAATCTCGTCGGACTGAGGGTTCCTTTTCCGTCGCTCTACCACCATCATTTGTCATGATTTTTTTTTTTCAATATAACGTTTTGGTGGCCTGCTCACCCCTCCTCGGCAAGCAGCGCAGATTCAGCACCCGATAACTGGCAAGTCTCTCGATTGATCTGTTCGTAGCACAGGGAACCTAGACAATCCATTAGTGAGAAGGGAGCACAGGTGCCTGCCACATGCTGTGAATGAACGCATCATGCCGTGCTGATGAGTCCAGACGACGACGAGAACATGCTATACTGGGTTGCACCGCAAGTGCAAATTAACCGGTGCGGTACTCCTTCAGATCCTAGACAAATATAGTGAGGGAACGAATGAAGCACAAAGCACCGATGTCGGATGGTTCGAGGGTTTGTCGGAACCGGATAAGGGTTAAGAGTCATTGGAGTATGTATGACAATGAGTTGCTGGCGCATCTCCTGAACGTCCTCTGGGCGAAAACAATAAAAAAAATTTGCAAGGTTCCGTAACGGGGAAGTATTTACAGCACGCCTAGATCGAGCGTGCGCGTGAAATCCCAAAGTCGCCAAAGGGCGGTAATGAGCTACCGGCGCAACTTCTGAGGCCCTCTAGGCTAAAACAAAAGAAAGATAAGATCAAATAGAGAAACCTTATTCGGTGTGCTCACAGACCGAAATGATCGCCTTCAAGTAGGGTTCGTCCACAAGGACGCGCTTCCCCTGGGGGTTATTCGTAAGAAGGTCTGAATATTGATAATAATTAGTTACGTCTATACAACCATCATTGCGCAGACGAGGGTTACACGACCACCGAACGTCCCCGCAATGTATATGACCAAGAACGTGAATGGAAAAGAAATCAAGGTACAAAGTACGGCCCAAAAGAACATATACGTGCCTACGGATCGCTCTTGATCATGTTCGTTCGTTCGCAGAAGAGGGGTCCTGCCTTTTGAGAATCTGAGGCCCGAAAGTCTGGCTAGTACTATACGCCTGGTTTCCGACCTTCTCGGCGCCAGTCCTGAGACAAGCTGGGACACCATCGAGAGGACTGCGCAGTGGACGTATAACGTCCGAAGTATCCTTGATGATGAATCTGGGCTGTGTTGTGATAAAGAGAGGTGTTATGGTTGTGGGGACCAACGAGACAGGGACGGCCCCTTCTGTGGGAGTATCCGTACGAATGAGAGGGTATCCTCAAAACCTTGCTTGCGTGCCTCGAGGGTTTACGTTCGTGGTGATGGCGGGAGGACGCCACCGGAAACAAACGACTTCACTGTCAAGAATCAAATATTCAACTTGCCAATCAGCTCACTATCCGCACGACTGGAAAGGAGTATAGAACCAATAGGGAAAGAAACCCCCCCTGACATACTTTCATTTCGACCAAGTACCACATGCTCCAACTTGGCAAACACATCCCAAGACAACGTAACACATTGCTGTCAACGGGCTCACCTACCCACCGATCATACCCACACAAATACGAATGCCTGGTGCCTTGATGGTCGCCTTGGCTCATCCAACTGGGAAACCTAATAAAGGGTGCCTTGGAAGGTTGTCGCGCGCCGAGACTTAGTTTCGTTGTGATGCGTGACATAAGAATGGTACAGTGAGTCGTGCAAGGGGGGCGTTCCATGAAGACAGTGGATACGGATGCCCAATACCGTCGACCGTCATCGTGTCATAGGAAGGCAAAAGTGTGGGGCCGGGAAACGGGTCCCGGCTCAGGCTCAGCTCAGCTGTTCGACGGAACCCTTCAAGTTGGCGATGGAACCCTCCGAGCCATCTAGCTGGGTGATGGCAGATACGTGTATCCTTCTTTATCTCGTCATGCTCTCGTGAGGCTGAATACACTTTGCTGTGAGGCATTGACAAACATTGAACATCCGTCGTCGGGGGCCGGGGACTCGGCTACGGTCATGGTTGACCGTGCTGAACAGTGAGTCGCGCGAGGGGGGCGCCCCACGAAGACAGTGGACACGGATGCCCAGTACCGTCGACCGTCATCGGTTTGTATCATTCGGTGACTCCCAGGAAAGCCAGAACATGGCGGGGGGGTCTGTATGCGCTGATTGACTGGATTTGACTTGACGTCTACGAGAAACCTTGAAGTTCGAGTGCTCGAGCTCGATCGCCGTGCTGGGTGAATGCATGGTTTGGACCACACGCCGTGACAGATGTCCGTCTCGGTGTACGTGAGTCCTTCGACTTGTCGATAATAATGACATCGCAGAATTCGCATGCTGCAGACCGCCAGTCTTGACAATGAGGAAGGTGCGTTGCGGAGCCGGAGATTGACTCGGAGTGGGATGTGCCGTCAGATTAACTGCCGAATTCGCAGATTCAAAACAGGGTCTCGGATGGAAGGAACTCGACGGCGAAGCTAGAAATTTGATGAAGTACGCCTGCTAATAGTAGACTAAGAATTCAAGACACCGTGAATTGAAAACAGATAAATGAGTGTGCGGTGTATTCGAGAAGGAACAACACGGAGGATACACGACTATAAGGACAGGGTTGATGCAATGAAGGCACATAAAGAAAAGAAACGGACATTTTCAATGCAAGGACAAGGCGGTGGCTAACCCGGCGACCCAGCAAGTTAATGAATAATCAAGATTAAAGCTTCGGTCCCTTGGACCCCTTTCGTGCACCCACATCCGACCGTTCGATGTCAGGAGGAAAGGGCATGCCCAATGCACCCTTTCCTCACCTCCCTCGGTTACGGAGACCAGGACCAGAATCCCTCAACACTCTACTCCTCCCATGTCGCCCTCAGCAAGTTTTATCGCATGAACCCTCTTACAAACCACTTTACCGATCAAGTGCCTCTTCAACGCATCCTGCCTTGTGTACGACTTCCCACATGCCAAACAAGGATACGAGGGAGCGCAGTGCCGGAGGGACAGTTGGTGCCTCTGTAGATCTCCCAGAGAGGTACAGACGTGGGTGCAACCATCGAGGAAGCAAGGGTAGGTCTTCGGGTCGGGTTTGAAAAGTGGGTGAGACACCGCTTTTCGGGAGGTAGCAGGCTGGGGAGGTGGGAAAGAGGATGGTTGGGGAGAGGCTGCACGTGCGTTGCTGCCCGCGGTGTGCGAGGGGATATCCCTCGAAGGAGGGACGGACGTCGCTCGTTCGGACGACCTGGTAGCTTCTACATGTTTTCTCGTCCCATACGCACCGACACTCCTCCGTCCTTGCTGTGCAGGCGTATCGTCCACGTGTCGTTTGGGCTTTTTGGTAGACCTTTTCATATGTACGCTTTGCCTTCCCTTTCGTTTCGTGCTCGTACGCTCGTCACCAGAGGACGGGGGAGCCGACCCGCGGTCCTCGTTAAGGCTCTGGCTTGGGCTTGGACTACGGCTGGTATTGTTGTCGTAACCGCCCATGAAGCCGTCCCCGTTCTGGGAGATCACGACAGAGGGACGTTTGCGCGGTATGATCCACTTTGGAACGTCGGCCAGTGCGCGAGGACTTGAATCGGAGATTCGCATGCTGCTCCAGGTGCATCCGCTATCGCTATCCGAGTCTGTGTCCGGATCTGTCTCAGAATTGAAATCGCCGTCGTGTGACTCTGACTCTGATTCGGGTGCTGGTGCGGGTGGCAGTGGCGTAGATCCGCGGGAAATGACAACCGTTCTAGGAGCGTAGACAGTATTGTCACTCGCATATCCCCAATCAAAGTCGTCTGCGGTTGATGAACGCCCGGCATCTTCTCCATCATTTGTTGACATAGCCTGGCTAGTCGCGCGAGGTGTTCCGAATCCTGGAGCCCCAGATTCAGCTTGAGCTGCAGCCAATATTTCTCTCGCCTTCGCATCGAGCCACTCCTTAGACGGAGGTGGCATGCTTGTATCGATGGGTGGGATGTAGGGAACGAGGGTGTTCACTTCGCTCGGTGCCACGGGAACGAGACCTCGCCTGTCTTCGTAGGAGGAACGGCGAGGGCGCCACCCCGGGAGGTCAGGTGATATTCCCATATATTCTGGGGAGTTCCCTGAGAGCTTGGCGAGAGAGCGACGACGTTCGCGCCGGTTGTGAAGAAAGTAGCGGGAAGGAGACCAGGTCAGGTCAGGCTGGAAGCGGTAGCCATGGGTGCTTGCCACTGTGTCGTAAAGCTATGTAGGGAAAGGGGTGATTAGTGATACGATGTACATGGGGCCTAGGGCGTACTTACTTGGTTGCTTGTGGGCTTGGACGGCATGAGTTGACCGACTTTAGACACATCAAGGTAGTTCTCGAGAGGACGATCGTACCCGATAGTACCGTCAGGAGCATTCATCGGAACAGCATACTTGACGGGCCTTTCAGGCCGGCCGGGAAGTGCAGAAGTGGGAGTGGCAACTTTCGAACGCATATAGTAGCAGGAGGATGGAGTAGTAAGGCATTGGACTTAGAGCGGAACATTTTAACAGGAAAATTTGTGGAACGATGGTCCACACCGACAAGCCGCCGAGTGGCATTTCTGGAAAGTTTGGGAAAACAATGGTGGAAGGGGGTCAGAGCATCATGATGCAGCTTGCTCAAAGCTGGCTTTGTGACATTTCGATCGACTATCGGGCCATCGTTGCAACGATCAAGGGGCCTGCTGGCCGCCATATGGACTTGATGCCATGAGAAAAATGAGGACTTGGCAAGGAACAGATGCTGATAAAAGCAGCGCCCTCATAGTCTGGGGCTCGACAGGGTAGTCAGACTCACTTGGCACCCATTGACGACGCAGCAGTTTCCCACACTTTCGCCGTTCGCCATACCAACCTCGATTCTCCCGAGATTAAACAACCATTTCTCCGTGGTCAATGATGGGATCCTGCAGTGAATCGTCACTGTAGAAGAAGGTGGCTGAATCCAACGGAGATGACCATGACTGACATTGTGATGTGTGACAATCACACAGCCGTCACATCTCCTTTGTGTGACGCGACGCGCTTAATTGATGGAGGTTTGCCTTTGTCCCTGTTGTTATGTAACGTTGCCTCGACAATGGAAACCTTTAAAAATGTGAGCAAGGAGTCCAAGCAGGCTAACTATATCTGTGTTCGTCCCCCCCGTGCACGGGTTTGCACTTTACTCCCACTTCAAATATTTCTCGTCATTCGTCCAGCTCGAATCTGAACATTGCTCCTTCCTGGCTGGCCCAACCACTGATTTGATCCCCAATGATGTCTGTGTTTGTCTTCTTGTGTATCTTCTCATCACTGCGCCTTGTGTCTGGCCATGCCTGTACGTCTCATCCCCACCTACCTCTGTTCAGCTAATCACCACTGATCCACAGCTATTTGGCATCCCTCAATGTGGGGGTTCAACGTCACGATGCAAACTTTCTCTTACGACAATCGCCCCGTCAGCCCCCTGGCGAAGATGCCCTTTAGCCAATGGTGGTTCCACGGCCACCTCGCCTACCCTCCTCACCCTGAAGATGTCTTTGAACTCCCTGCCGGCCAAAAGGTCACCACAGAGATCGCCTGCAATAAAGGCGCAACAACTTTCTACGCTAGTTCAGAAGGTGGAAATGTCCAAGAACCCAATGATCCCAATAACGTCTGTCCCGGCTCGCCCACTTCCGAGTACCACACCACTGGCCTCAGCGATGTCAAAGGGTGTGGATTGGCCATTGCGTACAAGAGCGACGTGACCCAGGTCCAGCCTGCAGATTTCACCATATTTAGCGTTAATCAGACTTGTGTTTGGAATCGCTACACAGATTTCAGCGTTCCAGCCAAGATGCCGCCTTGTCCAGATAATATGTGCACCTGTGCATTCTTTTGGATTCATTCAGCCGATAGCGGGTCAGAACAAAGTGAGCATCTCGGTACATCGTATTTTGATTGTTGTCTCACATTCGTTTCTGCAGACTACATGAACGGGTTTCAATGTCGTATCACAGATTCTACCTCCACCGTCGGTCTTGCAACGTCCAAAGTTGCTCGTCGCTGCGGAGCAGACCCTGCTAACGGAAAACCTAACGCTGTCCCTGGAAACTGCACGTATGGCGCGAAGCAGCCCTTGTATTGGTATCAAGCTGAGCAGAACAATGCATGTCCCTTCCCTCATTTTCTCCCTCCGCTTATCTAATATCCCCCGCTTCCTCGACACAGATGTTCGAAGGCACCTATTCCCCTCCCTTCTACAACGACCTGTACAATTTTAAAGACGGCGCACAGGACGATATCTTCCAAGATTACTACTCAAGCATACCAGTTCCTGGACCTAACCAAACTGCTTTGCCCGTTCCCGCCGTTCCTGGGACTAGTCCACCAGCTCTGGTTGCAGGTGGCACGACGACGCCGGTGCCGGCCCCAACACCAGTCAGTAATGGGACTGCGCCGCCCCCCGCTCAGCCGTCGTCCGTCACGCCATCAGGATCGCAGAAATGGTACGGGCCTTCTTTCTTATTCTGTTCAACGGGCAGCGATTCTGACTTGGGGTCGTTCGCAGTAAACGCAGAACAAGCGCCTTTTCCCGCCGCCATCTTCCAACTGGCGAACGTGCATCTGGGTTGTCGTTCGTACGCAATGTTCATCGCATGAGGCAACACAGCCGGACTCTGAACCCAAAGAAGAGGGTGGATGTCTGGAGGCCGGTCTAATCTTGTTCGCCTGTTTTTGTTTTTGTTTTTGTTTTTGGTTATCATCGCTCTTGGGTTATTTTTATACCCTTTTCTCTTCTCTTCATGCATTGTATGCCTGGGTCTTTTGTGCTCATTTTTGGGCGTCGCTTGGTCGTGCTCGATGCCTGACCAGCCTTGCGCTCGTCCGGTCTCTTTTCTGCAGGTGCAGTGCTTTCGTTCGCTGTGGCTATTCTTTCTGTCGTGAGCAGGAGTTGTGCAAGTATGTATTGTATCATCATTGACAGTGTAGCCATTGCAACTTTGTAGAGTAGAACATCTGCGATGGGCAATATAAACGGATGAAGAATCTTCAGAGGCGAGATACGATTCGCCGTGTTGATTTGCGCTGTCTATCCATCCCCCGACACACTGCCCCCGTGAAACAAAGATAAGACAAAGTAAGGATGGTATAGGCGTTCATCACAATCAGCAAATGAACCGCACAAGGGGAAAAGGGGGCGCGTATGACTATATATATATATATCCCGTGCTGAGAACGCAGTGCCTCAGATGATCAACGGATCATCCACCACCACCACCGACGCCCTCATCTTCTCCCTGTCAATCTCCTCGGAGGTCACACCGCTCTTCCCACCGTGCCCACTTCTTTGGCTTCCTCCCTCCACTGCCACCATCACACCAGCTGCCCCCGCCTTCTTCAACTCCTCCACGCTTAGTGCTCTCCTCGCCCCAAGCACCCACCGCCCCCCCGGCGCATCTTGCACAAACCTCACCCACAAGCTCCCCTCAAACAACCACCTCACATCCTCCAGCGGAACCCCCGTCGTCTCAGGCACCCCAACCCAAACCCACACTGCCATCACCACGCTCGCGACGCCAAAAACGACATACGTGCCCCATCGAATCCTGTCCAACATTATCGGCGTAATCTGCGCAATGACGTACGTGAACAACCACGTCATTCCCGATGCGAGGGACATCACCGCCGGTCTGAGGTGCCCCGGTGCGATCTCGGAGCCTAAAATAAGCGGCGTGAAGCCCCATCCGAGGCAGAAGAAGACGCCGTAGAGGTAGATGGCGACGATGGACGCGTAGGTGGCTGGTACGACGCGTGGTTCGGGATGGATCGCTGCGTATGCTCCTATCCAGAGCATCATCAAACCCTGTGCGAGTCCGCCATAGAATAGCGTCCGTTTACGTCCCCATGATTCGATTACGAATGCGAGCACGAGACACGTCACTGCGAATTTGACGACGCCGTAAATACCCGTGGCAAACAGCGATGCCGTGGTACTTGCGATGCCTAGCGAGGCGAAGATTTGAGGGGCGTAATAATTGATTGCGTTTGTCCCCGACCATTGTTGGAGGAAGGTGAGGATAGAAGGGATGGCGCAACGGAGCGCGGTGATCTTGTTTTCTCCCATCTTGCGGAATTGGGAGACGAAGCTAAGTTTGCGACGACCTGCGAAGTCAGCGCGGATCTCAGAGAGGGTGAGTTGGACAGAAGAAGAGGATAGATCGCTGCGCGCAATATAGGCGAGGGATTTGGCGGCATCTTCGTAGCGCCCCTTTTCGACAAGCCAGCGGGGAGATTCAGGTTGGAAAAGCATGAAAATAAAGAAGAGAACGCCGGGGATAAGTTGGGCAATGATGGGTATCCGCCATTGCAATTCTCCCATTGGGATATTCAAGGCGACGCCGTAGTTGACCCAGACTGGGATCGAGGAATGAGATCATGGAACGACCTAAGATAGTCGAAGCACTGACAACTCAGCATATTTCCCAATCCAACCGCTACTTCGATGCTCCCAGTACAGCGTCCACGAATGGCTCTCGGTGCACATTCGGACACATATGTAGGCACGAGCGCAGCCATAAGGCCAACGCCCACACCACCGAAGAAGCGACTGAAATAGAGCAGTTTAAGTCCAACAGCGGGCGCGCTACCTATGCCCACGATGGACTGTATTACACTTCCGATGACGAAGATGACTGCTGAAGCGAGCAATGAGGGTTTTCTTCCGTACCGGGTGGCAAACCAGCTCGACGATATAGCTCCAAAGCTTTTCGAAGGAATCATGCATAAGCACCGACTCTTCAGATCTCAAGAGGTTGTAAACGTACAATCCCCCGGCCTGTAACACAGACACGATATTACCACTCAAGGCAGCACGGGTGGCTGCCGATTCCTTGTCGAGCCCGAAATACTGCTGGAAGGATGGAAGCGCTAGGACGCCGCCGATGAGGCCAATATCCCATCCGAAACAGACGTATCCTGTGGTCGCTGCAAAGGCAAGGAAATACGCGTTGCGGTACTGTATGAGCTCATCGAGCTCCTTCCTCAGGTTCATCGTCGACGAATGAGTGTAAGAGAACCGAAGAGCGACGCCAACCGTGACCAAGGCACGCGCTCGGAGGAGAAAAATGACTCACCATATGGAGTTTGTGTGTAATATTATAAGCTTTTCGTTTAGCTTGAATGTACTAAGCTTACCTCCACTCGGTTTTGTACGTAAATGACAACATGTGGATATCCGACATCGTGAAGGACACAGCTGCGGCGGACGAGGGTATCATTGGACGTTACTAGTACCCGCTGGCTTGGATGTGTTGCGGTTTCTTGGAATGGAATAGCGCGGTTTGTAATGCGGAATGATGAAGCGTTGAACCGTGCTCGCAAGGCACTGCGCTTCCGGGCATGGGTTCAGAGAGTTCAAGGGAACGTCAATAGCCACGTCGTGCTATGGACTGCGGGGTTACACCGCGAAAGCCTCAGTGCTCACTGTCTCGTAACTGGGACTCTGCAGGTATATATGCATATATAAAGACGGCGCGTCAGCCTTATTTTCCTGAGGTTCTCATAAAACATTTATCATTAAAAATATTATCTTCGCCAGCGTGCTGCTCTGACCTTCGAATGCGAGAGACAACTGGGACTAGTACGAAGTAGTGGGTTTGGTCGGCCGTCCTTTCTCTCCGGAAGCCACCTTAACCTACTTTTGATTGGCGGGCCCCTTCTGCTCCGATGCTAATCGGTCAAACCTGTACGAGCGCTTATCTTCCGGGGCCATCTGTTCATCAAACCGATAATAGCCGCCTTTCGGTCGCAGCGATGCGCCTTGTGTAATCAACTCGGTTGCGGATGCTAGTACTCCGAGTCGTTGCACGGCTGTTGGTAATGCCCTGTCTTGTTGCGGTCTTGTCAGTCAGGGGACTCCCGCGGATGAGATCTCGTCTCTTAGTGAGGTCGAGCGCGTTTCTATGACAGAACCAGTTCCCTCAAGGCAGTATTTTCAAGTGCATCACAGTGGTGGAAATGATACGTTCTAGGCGGCGTATCCGTAACACTAGCCAGTGGTCTGGAATTGATTGTTACAGTCGAACGTTCCTTTCGGTCAGCGCCTCATGCAATTTGAGATTCGCACGGGGCTTGATAAATGCTCCAACCTCTCATCCACACCAGAAACTCTTTTCCGCTATCACTAACTCATCGTTGATCTACAATGCCAGGTGTTGCGAGTACGTTCCCCATCGATCTCAACAAGTACAAGAAGTTCGTCGGTCCTTGTCTTATCGGAGTGGTGCTGATCGCGATTTATCTCTAGATTGTCCTTAGACCCCACAAAACCTCAGCTTACCGCAGAACAGAGGGCCACCCTCCAACATAACATCCAGCTTCTCCGTGATGCCATTGTCTTGTTCACTGCGACTGGTGCCGCTCGCGGTGTGAGCGGACACACAGGTTGAACACCTTTTCCTCGTCGAAATATCTGCATACTCAGTGCATATATGCAGGTGGTGCCTATGACACCGTACCCGAAGTGTGCATCTTGCTCAGTTTGTTTGAGAATTCTGACAAGTATTTCCCCATCGTCTTTGATGAAGCTGGTACGTGAGATGTTTGCCTGCTTACCCTCCACTCATCTAACTTCCCTCATACAGGTCACCGTGTCGCGACTCAATACCTCCTCTCTGCCCTCGAGGGCCACCTCCCGGCAGAGCACCTTCTTCACTACCGTGAAGCCAACTCCAAACTTCCCGGTCACCCCGAACTCGGCCTCACCCCCGGTGTCAAGTTTTCCTCAGGCCGTCTCGGCCACATGTGGCCCCACGTGAACGGTGTCGCCATGGCCCACAGAGACAAAGTCGTCTTCTGCCTCGGCTCCGATGGCTCCCAGCAGGAGGGCAACGATGCGGAGGCTGCTCGGCTTGCTGTTGCTCAGAACTTGAACCTCAAACTCTTGATCGATGATAACGATGTCACTATTGCTGGGCATCCTTCGGCATACCTCAAGGGATATGATGTCGCAAGGACGCTGGAGGGGCATGGACTCAAGGTTCACACTGTCCAGGGTGAAGACATCGATGCCCTTTGGGGTGCCATAGCTTCTGTCGTCACCTACGACGGCCCCGCTGCTGGTACGTCGACCAGGAGAAATATTTCGCCGATCAATATCTGACGCACACCACGATTCTTCCTAGTCATCGCCAAGCGCCCCATGGCCCCCGGTGTCCAAGACATTGAGGGAAGCACCCATGGCCACGATGTTATCCCCGTCAAATCTGCTATCAAATACCTCACTGCACGCGGATATCCCCAATCCATCGCTTCAGACATACTTTCCAACATAAAGCCTGCACCTGTTACTCACCTCTACATTGGATCAACTAAGGAGACTGGAGCTAACCGTGCCATATTCGGCGAAGCTGTCAACTTGGTGCTGGATAAGCTTTCGAAAGAGGAGGCTGCCAAGAAGGTCATGGTCATTGACAGTACGTATGATCTTGCATTGCGTGACGATGCTGGACCGTCACTTCATTACCCGACCAGGTGACTTGGAGGGATCGACGGGTCTGAAGGTCATCCACCAAAAGCACCCCGAGGTCTTTGTACCCTCCGGTATCATGGAGCGCGGCAACTTCTCCGCAGCTGCCGGTTTCGGTTTCGAGGCTGACAAGTTCGGTGTCTTCTCCACTTTCTCCGCGTTCCTCGAGATGGTTATCTCTGAGATTACCATGGCCCGTTTGAACAACTGCAATGTCCTCTCTCACTTCTCGCATTCAGGAGGTGAGTATGTGCGCTCTTTGTGCCGGTCGCCCGAGGTTGAACAAGCAACTTTACCCTTTTACCCAGTGGACGAGATGGCTGATAATACATGCCACTTTGGCGTTAACTCCATGTTTGCTGACAACGGCCTGTCCGACGTCCAGTCCTGGCTCTACTTCCCCGCCGACCCCTTGCAGATGGTTGCCGTAGTCAAACGCGTCTTCTTCGAGCGCGGCTTGCGCTTCGTCTTCTCCACGCGCTCAAAAGTCCCCTACATCCTCAAAGAAGACGGGAAGACCAAATACTTCGATGGTGACTACCAGTTCGTGCCTGGTAAGGACGAGACTATCGTGGAGGGCACGGCAGGTTACGTGGTATCGTTTGGGGAGATGTTATACCGCTCGTGGGATGCGGTGCTGAGGTGCCGTCAGGAGGGGTTGGACGTTGGGCTGATCAACAAGCCTACCCTGAACATTGTGGATGAGCAGGTGAGTGGATCCTTTTCTGGATGACGTCAGCATTGTGCTGAGCGTCGGTTTTTCCCGCTAGACGCTCGTGAAGATCGGGTCGAGCCCCTTTGTCCTAGTCGTTGAGTCGTTGAACCAGAAGACTGGTGTACGTATCTTTGCGTCGAATCTCCCGTCAGGGCTTTGCTCACCTGCTTCTTTTCTTCCTTGTCTAATCTGTGCACAGCTCGGTTCCAAGTTCGGCACGTGGTTGCTCGAACGCCAGCTTACTCCCAAGTACGGGTACATGGGTACCACCAAGGAAGGATGTGGTGGTCTCTCCGAGCAGATTCCTTACCAGAACCTCGACCCTCAATGTAAGAACTCGTTTGTTCACTCCTTCCCATTCCCCGCGTGCTGATGTCTCATTCTCCTTTTTGCAGCCATCATCCTGAAGATCAAGCAATTATCGCAGTAGGCAGTGTCCTGATGCGAACGAGAGCACAAAGATAATGAGGCGGGGGGACCTAGCTGACTAGATGAGGTAGGGCTACGTCATGAAACGACTAAAACGAGATAAAATAGTGTACGATATCCGTGTGTTTACCGATAGCAACTCTGTACACTGGGATACTGCGTGGTAAATCTTTCTCGACCATGACATGAATTTGGTGTTGAAACCCGGCAGAATCATCAGGGAAAAGTGAGGAGATTATAATTGATTGTATTCTCTGCTGGCTAAAGATATTGGATTATCATGTCAGATATACCTTTATTATCAACATCATGACTAGCATCAACAAACTAGCCCTCATCTAGACAGGGCTGGACAGGGGTCCCAGGCTGACAGACACCTCCAGCAAGGTACCCAACTAGTTGGCTCTGGACAGTCCTACACAGTACTCTGGAAGTTTGTCCCAGACCATCACTAGTAGACACTACATCAGCAAACCAGCCTTACTCTGGACAGTGCTGGCCAGTCCTGTGCTGTTTCACACCATTGCACACACCTGAGGTGATGAAAATTCAAGTTTTTGAATCTGATAACATATTATCTATTATACACAAATGTGGGGCAGTTCAGGTGAATGAAATGGCTGAAAACACACAGGTGAGGCTGAAAATGTGTGGGTGGGTTGAGAACATACAAGTGTGTTGAAATCATGCAAGTATGGCTGGAAACATGGGGGGGGGGGGCATTGAAAATGCAGGAGTGGGGTTGAAAATGGACGGATGCGGCTGAAAATGCATGGGTGGTACATACTAAAAGCATACAGGGGGTGGGCTAAAGATGCATCAGTGGGGTACAAAACAGGCAGGGAGGGTGGGTGGGGCTGAAAACACATGGGCGGCACTGCAAATGCGTGGGTGGTACTAAAAATGTACGGGTGGGGCTAAAAATGCATTGGCCGGATGTGGGTGGCGCTGCAAATGCACAGGCAAGACTAAAACGTATGCCGTGGGCGAGACTGAAATGGCAGGTCTGTAACTGTTTGATTCGTTGGGTCAATTTTCGACTTGTTGGGTCCCTTTTCGACACATCGGATCCACGTTTGAGCTGGTGGGTCTGTTTTCGAGATGTCGGGTCTGCTTTGAGGCAAAAGATCCATTTTTGAGGTGGGTCCAAAAACTCATGTTTATAAATGTGAGTAGCAAAATGAGCACCCATCATAGAACAAGGAGCTTGCAAGGGCAAGCATCCATTTCATGTTGGACGTGAGAAAGAGCAAGTGAGAGTGAGCATGAATGAGAGAAAAAAGGTTCTCATGAATTTGGATATCATGTGACACAAAAATAAAATTTCGACAAGTCCCTTGTCACTAGGGAATGGAAGTCCTTGCTACCTTTCATTAGCCTCAGAGTACTAGTGTATTTGAAGCAAACTTTTCTATGCCTTTATACCATAAATAAGTAGATAATTTGTACGCATTTTTGGTACATAAGTATCTAGTTGTTGTGTCCTAAGAAAAAACACAATATATATATATATATTTGATGTGGTGCTTTCTCCCCAATTCCCCTTTTGATAGAAACTACAAGGGCAGGGATTTCCCAGACCACTAGGGATTAGCTAGGAGTAGTAAATAGGTATAAAGGGGACTCAGCTCAGCCACTGCCTAAGGAGGGCAAAGAACAACTGAGGAGTCTGAAGGGAAAAGGAAGTATATATAATTTTTTTTATCTCAATCCCTTCTGTATACTGCAGAAGGGTGGATACACCACTGCTGGGCACATGTTGCCATGGTTTTGTTCATTATAATCCAATATCATCAGCATCATGACCATATAATGGATTATCTTTTCTTCACTGTTTCCCTGATGCATATTTGTCTAATCTCCTTTTCATTATGTTTCTCTTTTTCTGTCATCACCTTTCCCATCCTACTAATCCCTTGTCCATATTCACCATTATGGAATTTTATCTTTGTAATCCTGACATTGCTTCACTGTGCACTGTCATCAGGATTCCTGAATTCCTGATGTCATCCCACTCCAGTTTTTATAGGACTTTTGTATACAAACCCTCTGTACTCTGTATTTCCTCAGTTCGGATATCAACCAAAACTTGATCAATCTCTATCTTTCACTGGGGTCTATTGACTTCCCTCTCACCCATCCTCTTCAGTCTCAAGTTAGACTTAAGATTGGTACTCTGACCCCTTGCCTAAAATCTAGGGACAGGACTGTTGGATTACAAACATAGTGTGGCTATGCCACTACTTAGTAATCACATGAGCTGAAGCCAAAGTCCCTTACCAATCTGACCCCCCCTAGAGATTGTCCAGAACCCCATGACCATTCCCTGATACCCCAATACATTGGACCTCTCTGGAAATCTCAGGATTGACACTCAGATCTTGACAGAGGGGTACCACTACTATCCCAGAGTATTTATCATAAAAAAGGGTGGTGTGATCTGCAGGCTGTTGTACTAAGAATCATGCAAGTAAATGATCTGTCAGATAAGGATAGGGTTCCCAATATACTGCTTTGCTTGAAAAAGCATTTGATTCCTGGCTAAGGGGTCAAGATTTATAGTATGATGAAAGCAGATTGTCTGGTTCTTGTTTCACCTCTGGAATCACAAAACCAAGGCATCAGATCAGATCATACTGTTCTGTACCATGCCTACTTCTGTCAACCCACCTACCAAGGCTGCCATGTATTATCAACAAACTCCAATGTTTTCAAGTCTGTTTTGTGAGGTTTAACACTACTAATTTGAATAACATTCCAGGTTCTCTATGTAAACACAAATGGGAATTGCATAAATGACCATACTTTAATATTTTCTCATTTTGTGATCTCACTTTCCTTGGAAATGTCTTCATAAATTAGTTATTCAATTCTTCTTGTTCATTACTCTCTGTGTCACAGAAATCATGTGATGACATATCCTGGAACATTCCCATGATATTCCAAAAGGTTCCCACAGTATCCTGAAGGATCCTACATCATGAATTTTGAAAGAAAAGATGATGTCATGTATAACATTATCCATGCTACAAACCCTTACAACAGATATCATAATGATACACACTTAGACAATGCATTATATTCTCTGGGAGTTCTTTTAGCATATATCAACAACTGTCATTCTAATTGAGTTGATAACCCCAGTCTGTATAATGATAGTTGATCATCAGCATTATATATAAAATTTATATCAGCCTGATAGACCTGACAAGGATGGACAAGTATGATTTCTACGATAAGGTTTATAATACTTGCATAGGTTATCAAGGATTGTCAGATATTAAATTAACATTATTGGGGTGTAAAAAATAATCATCCATACTGTAACAACATTGTGTAATCCACTTAGCTAGTTAACTTGAATAAGGCATGTATTGCCTTGTATGAGTTTGAATCTACATAGTCTACCTACTGCCATTGCAAGCCATCATTTTAACTATTTTAAACTACAAAACAAAAGAAAAAAGAAAGAAAATACTTACAAACGGCCTCACACAAGTATAAACTCACCTGATTACAAATCCTAGAGACTAGAGTCACCCAAACAAAACTCAGAGACAAGAATGAAGAAAATTAAGAAGTAAAAGAGGTTGGGTTTATATGACAGGTACTGTATAGTTGCTGACAGATATTTCCCACACTTCCAGCTAGTATCAGGGCATTTCATGGTAATTAATGATGCACAGTAGACTTTCTCATAATGCATACTGTTGGGAGCCTCAAAATCCAATGCATTATCAAAATTATACATTATGAGCATGCATTTTGGCAGGTACAGGGTCATACCTCACTGGAATTTCTCTCAAAAACTTATGCATTATCTGATATCACCTTATGCATTATGAGAAAGTCTACTGTACATACATATATGACAAGCATAGATATCAATGATTAGATTAAGAACAGAATGCTAAAGAGAACATCATTGATTATCATAAAGCACAATTATGATCACTGTTTGATCATAATCATAAGGTGTTATAAAGGTATTATTCAGGACATATCAGACTGAGATTTGATTTGTCATCTACTGATCAGAAATAAAATGTCTCCCTGAGAATATATACCATCATCCATTGATAAAATTTATGATTTGAAAAAGAAAATGCTATGTATACATTTATCTGGCCATGTCAAATTGACAATTAACTGATCTTATGTATCTGGGAATATCAGCACTTGAAGATTTTCCTGATGCTATCATTTCTGAGCTTCTGGGAGTATTTCTATCATTATCCTACATCACTTAATTCCTTATTCCACACCCTTGATGTTCCTTAATTTATTCCTGATCTCCTGTCATTCTTAGCAAGCACTTCTCCACCCCATATTATATATATGTACTTCCTTTTCCCTTCAGACTCCTCAATCATTCTTTGCCCTCCTTACACAAGAAACATGAGTGGGTATAACATTTGATGATATGCCATTTTGGGGTGAGAATAGTACAACTTGTGAGACAGTGACAACACTACTACATATGGATGGGATTCTTATACTATAACATGCTGTTACAGGCATTTCTGTAGAGTGTCTGTGCCAGTAACAATGTGTTATAGTTACCTTGCTTGGCCATAATTGTACAACTGCTTTCATTGTTCATGTGACATGGTGAAACCACACAATTAACTTGCTGTGCACACACAGACAGTGTAAATGATGGGTAAAATCTCACCTTCTGTCTTTGAGGGTCATGTTACATCAAACAGCACCACATTGAAGCAAGTGAATTCCTTTTTTTCAAAGGTATCATCTTGAGATGCACTTGTGCAACTTCTGTGTCTTGATTGAATCCATATCGGATGATGTAAGAGGGTCCCATGGTAGTATGGACTACTGTGGGGAGTGCAAGGCAATGAACAAATGCTGGTGGGTGTGCCAAAAGGCCCCTTCCTGCTCTAAATCATTGGGTTCCCATGGTAGAGACTCCTATCTCCCAATGATTTCCCCAAAAATGCAACCGATCCAGCTTTGGGTATCGCTTACCATAGTCATGCCTGCTGACTAAGCATAACTGCATGTGGTTTCTCTTCCTCAACTATGAGACAAGATGACATAAAGGTTGAAGAGACTGAGCCCCCCAGTGGGTGGCAATCCTATGTTGACAATGATGGCAGGGATTGTCTGGCTCTGTGCACAGTGATCCATACTGGCATACACTGCTGTGATCAGAAGTTGTCTGCAAATTACTGTACATGTATACTAAAATTTGTAACTACACACATTGACCTCAATGTTTGACAAGCAAGCAGAGTTTCTGCCACCCTCTGGTAGCAGTTCCTGATGTATTATAGTTTAACGATCTCATCCATATTTAGTGGTGTTGTCAGTGTCACACACAAGAAACATGAGCAAATATAACATTTGAATGATATGCCATTTTGGGGTGAGAATAGTATAAACTGTGACACTGTGACAACACAACTACATATGGATGAGATTGTTAAACTATAACACATTGTTGCTGGCACAGCCACTCTACAGCAATGCTTGTAACAGCATGTTTTAGTTTGATGATTCATGTAGTAGTGTTGTTACTATGTCACAAGTTGTACTATTCTCACCCTATAATGGTAGATCATTCAAATGTTGTATCTGCTCATGTTTCTTGTGTTAGGCACTGGCTGAGGTGAGTTCCCTTTATACCTATTAAATACTCCTAGTTAATCCTTAGTAGTTCAGACAGTCCCTGTCCTCCTGTAGTGTGTCAATAAGCAGACAAAGACAAGATGGGAGTGGGGAGAGAGAAAGTGAAGAGTGGGGGAGAACATGAAGCATCTATACTAAGTATGGGTCACTGTAGGTGCTAGCTGAATGGAATTGGACCCTAAGACCCACTACTAAAGCCAGGTTTGACCCCAGGCATAATCATTTCACAGAATCACAAAATACCTTCTCCAAGAATCTCCCTCAACTTCTTCTCTTCCATCCTGGGTACAAACTCAGCTTCAAATGGAGGCGCACGCGAAATAATTGCATCTGCGAACCCATTCACGTCAATGGGCGCATCAGGACGTTCCATGATTCGGAATGACCACAGGAGCAAGGCAAGGTTGATGTAGAGGGAACGGTTAGCAATGTGTAGCCCCGGGCAGGATCTGTTCAGTTCAAAAAGAGTATATGCACAAAGGTTGAGTCTGATCTTGAGAAAGGGAACACGTAAAGCAGACGACACGCAAACAACGACATACCTCCGACCGAAACCAAAGGCGTAGAAACGTATATCGGTACGCAGCTGGCCATTGGGATCCAGCCATCGCTGAGGGTTAAACCTGTCGGGATCGGGGAAAGCAATTGGGTCTCTTCCGATCGCCCTGCATTCGGAGGGTGTTGATCAAGGCGAACAGAGCACGGCATGTATCATGGGAAGTGGCCTACCAGTGACATCCGTACACCGTCGCACCAGCAGGAATACATTGACCCCCCTATGTGACACGATCGTCAGAGTCTGACGATAAGTTGCCCACTGATAAAGCGAACACACCCAGATGATGTCTTTGGTTGCACGGTGCGCAAAACCTGGACAC
>KN825082.1:0-33308 GCA_000827395.1 Paxillus rubicundulus Ve08.2h10 | reverse complement strand
CCCCCACCTACATCCTCCCCTTGACAAAGACAACCACTTCACCACTGACAGCCAGCACTTTCACCTCTTCAAGCACTGGCCCAAGTCTGTCGCCATCATGTAGCCAACAGTACCCACCATGTAAGAACCTCATGTGTGAGCCACCCCAGTCATTGTCCCCCACAATTCATGTTAATGGCAATATAATGGATGACACCACAGTGTGCCCACACAGGTATAAGTATCAAGATTGCAATAAAATTTCACCAACAATGTTGATAGGTGGGTTTGAATATCAGTCTTTTTGTCTAATTTTATGAGGCGTCCCCCACACTCACACCAGACTCCCCCACCCAGCCAATGTATGACCCCCTCTCAGAGCCCCCAGCTCATCACCGGTGAAAGAAACTAAGTCCTTCCCAGGTGTCAAGAGGTTGGGACAAAGAGATGAAAGATAAAGAAGGGTGCAATAGGTTCAACCCTAAAGAGATTCAATAGTGAGAGGAACTCGAGGAGGGTGAGTCCATCAGTCTGGATAGTGGAGAATGTCTAGTTGTAGACAATCCACATCCGTTCTGTGGTGAACAGGTGGATAGTGAGCAGCGGGTTAAGAGCAGGTTGCGTTGGAGCAGGTTCGTTGTTGTCATTCTTATGTAGGGTTTTAGACCTTAAGTGCATGGTCACAGAAGATAAGATTCAAGAAGACTAAGTACAGACTTTTATAGTCCAGGCATACCTGTGACTGCATCAAACAAAGTCAAAACACAAAAGGTAACTGCCCATATGGGGCAGATAGCAGTATAAGGTTGATAGTGGACAAAGAAAGTACATACATGGATAAGAGGGCTCACAGCCAAGACTTACCAACATATTGGGATGGACAGGGACAGATCTGGATGGTCGTAGGGCAGTGGTCATGTATGAATGGACGGGTTCTGTGGCCAGTGGGACATGGGTGAGAGTGGGCTCAATGGATAAAGAGTTGGATGGTAAGGATTGGGGCCAGAAAGTCAGAAGGACCGGTGGTGACTTTGAGAAGCATTGTTAAATCGTTAGACCTGTGGGTTAAGGACGTTTGCAGCCATAGGGAATGTGAGTTCCCTACACCAGTAAATCATGTCACAACCCTTCCAGGTCACTCCCAACCATTGAGGTATCCCCCACACTTGCACCAGACTCCACCATCCAGTCAATGTACAACTAGAGACAGCAAGATGCAGCATAGTATCCTAGCAAGCTTGATATATAATACAGTTTGATTGTGCTTAAGATTATTCATTGCTATTGAACACTTGAACTGCCAAGCTTACTCTTACATGTTCTCAAACTACCTCTTGTGGGTTTCAACTGTGACTCTTAACTCAACATCTATAAGTTCACTGGAATCTCACAAAGATATATTGGGCTACTAGGTAATACTGGTGATTAGTAGATGCTTGTATGAACATATCCAGTTTTGAAAGACTCTAAATCCTCCATCAAGAGATCAGAAAAGTTAATATCATGAAATATTTCATCAAGGCTGCCCCCATTCAGAGTTCCCAACATGTCATTGGCTGAAGACATGCAGTCAGAGCTATCAACAGAAGAAACTAGATCATGATTATCATAGGAGAAGAGATTGGCAAAGTCCGGTACGAAGTCTGGAATCAGTGTTTCAGGATGATTATGGGGGAGCTCTACTGGGTTACCAAAAATATTGTTGTATGACATCGCGGGAGTATGTGGGGTAGGATTCAAGTAATTCATACTGACATCAGGTGCTATCATAGCACAGGTAGGGTTAGCTCTTTTGCCAGTAGATGGAGTAGCAGTCTCATCATTGAGAAGCTCAGACACAGAGTCATCTGAATCATTGTCAGAGAGAGCTTTGCCTTTCACTATGAATGTTCAGTCAAGAATTACGAAGAAGAAAATTCCATTCCTCACCTTTGTCGAGCTCCAGTTTCACTAGTGCCACCAAAGTTGACCATTGATCCGTGTCAATGGCATTGTTCCAGATGCCCCATCAAGGACATTCATCTTCCTTGCCTGTCGCAGTGTGCAAAGATGCTTGTACGTAGTCTTTAATTTAAATGGGGTGTTGGGGAATGATGCGAGGAAGTTTATCTTCAGGTCATGGTGCATCTTGGCCGCAAGACATAGGACCAAGGGAAGCATTTGGTATACATATGTACGGGGAAACTTCCCTACCGGGGCTTCAACAGTTGGTGACAGGATGCCCAGAGGGGGTGCCGGCTGCAGGCTCACAGGAGATTCTATGGGCGCACCACTACACAGTGACATAGTGACTCTACGCCATTTTAGTAATACTGTGCCTTGGTCATCTGTGCCGCAAGATAACGACCGCTTCCCCAGAGGAGAAAGACCTCGAAGCTCATTGCTGAGCCCATAGAAATCCTCATCAACAAGGTACCCCAACCACATCAACACCGTTGGTCCCTCGAGTGCAACTGGGGTAGTGAGGCTTTGTTTCACCCAACTGGGTACAGGGTTGCTGCTATAGACAGCAACAGCAGTGTTGTTTGGTATGTGAGCGGTCAAAATGTTGTGTTTGGCAGGCACAAAGCTGCCAGGTGACAGCATCATGATGCGAAAGGGTTCTGGTGGCACACCCACCTGCAGAATTGTTAACTGATGTTCAGCAGGTGATGCGGGTTCTTACCTCCAACCATAGAATGACTTGGAATGTATTTTTGACACTTTCAGCAGTAGCATTACTGGCCGCTACCTGCATTGCAACAGAGTGGCTATGGCGATGCAGGCTTTGCCACCCACGGCCATAAACGCTGTCAAGCGGTCGTGCATATGATCTACCAGCTGCAACAGGTGCTGGAGTTGGAGCAGGAGGTGGGTTGAATGACACTGATGATACAGAACTCGGAGGGGCAGGGGTGATCAAAGTAGTGAGCAGCAAATGGGAAGCAAGTGGTGGTGGGACTAGTGATAAGCCAGCATTGGTTGACAGATTTTCATAGAGCCGAGGGGGTTGGTCAACAGGTGTCTCTGACGTTCCATCATCTGATGGTAAAGCACATTCATCCTTGGCTATGCTTTGTGACACCAGCGATCCAGCACCTGCACGATGAACACTGCAACCACCAAGTGATTTGCAGCATTACGAGCAGTGGGGTGCAGGGTCATGATCGCATGTGCAATTAGCAGCCCAGGGCTGCCCATCACTCTTCTTGCAGTGCGTAGCTGGACAGAGAAGGGATGTGTTAAGATGCTGAATCCTCTGGGCTGTCCAGAGTTGTCGGAGGCAGAGCGGACATCGGCTTCAACTTATGTGTTGCGCCCTTGTCTGAGTTCAGTCTAATATTTATGGAGTGGGCAGAGTAACGGCAGAGTGGAGCGGAGTAGTGAAGGGGTTCAGATGTCGGAGGGTCAGAGTGATGACAAGAAGACTGGCTTCAAGTGTCGAGCGAGGGACTTATGTCGGACAGAGAGGAGGAGTGATCAAAGTCAATATTCAAACTAAGGAATACAAAATACAAGAGGGGTTTATATACTACGGGGACAAGTAAACACAGAGGGCACCGGAGTGCCGGAGTGAAGCGGAATGTGAGTCAGAGGTCAAAGAGATAGGAATAAGTCAGGAAATGTCAGAACGAGTCAGAAGTTGGATTATTCAGAAGGTGGGATTATTAGATATGTCAAACGTCTGTCAGAAGTGAAGAATGAGGAACAAGGTACGGGGATCAGGGGTAAGAGAGATAAGTGGAAAGGCGGAAAGTGATAAGGCAGAAAAGCAGAAAAGCAGAAAAGCAGACTTAATAAGGCCAGAGAGACGGAGTTAGTCCAGAGTAGGCTCCGGAGGAGCAGAGTTGGTTTGTCGGGACATGGTCTATGACAGGATGGAGAAGTTTTCGTTCACATCTTTCATACGGTAATTAAGCTGAAACTACCTGAACGGGGCCAACAAAACCCACATACCTTCAACGACCACTCACGAAGCTGTCGGGACATGTACCAGATGTATACCTGGGGCAATGGGTTAAATTAGTTGCAAGGTGGGTGTAGACACGCACCAGAGAGTTAAAAAAACCACTGTTTCGTCAATGGTGGTAGTGACGAGCCCAGCAGCTTCTGTGAGCAGACAAGGTGATGGAAGGCAGATAGGCTATAATAGCAGGTAAATATGGGACAAGTTTGATCGCAGCCTGAATAGAGTATGTGGCATTGCTGCACAAGGCAGCAAGCCAATAGACATACATGAGATGGAGGCAGCACGACGGGGTGGACAGGGGGTCAATTGCTTCAACAGCATTGAGTCGTTGACGAGATATTTTACTGTGGTTGGATTGTAGCTTGAATTGAGTATGTGGCATTGCTGTACAAGGCAGCAAGCCAGTAGACGTACATGAGATGGAGGCCTATGGAGGCAGTATGATGGCATGGATATCAGTCAATTGCTTCGACAGCATTGACGAAATATATACAAGGGTTTTACCGCAGTATTGCAAAGTTGGAATTAGAAAGCAACAAAAAGTAAATTCGGCAATTACCTGAGTCTCCCAAATCTAAATTGGCTAATTCCAGAGAGTCTCTAGAGAGTCTCCCCCAGCGAGTTAGAACTTCTGACAAAAAGCCACAGAAATGAAAAGCCAAGCTCAGGCAACACTAATCATACATATCCACAGTGTGCATACCACCCATAGGCGTCTGCTGGTGATATGATGTATAGAGCCCTAAGCAATGTGACCAATATTTCTTTGTCAGACATTTCTGTCATGGCCATTCATGTATAGTCACCATTCCTATGAAGGTGATGACAAAATACAGTGAACTCTGGAACCAGAACTGTCAGGGTCTGGTTCAATCCCAGAGTTTCTGGAGCAAACCTGAAGGATTGGGGGTTGGGGAATAGGTAAGGGGAATCTGGAAGTGTCAGGTAGGTAAGAGACTGTGGCTTCAACATATGTGTTGTGCCCCTGTATGAGTTCTGTCTCTTGATTTTGGGTGAGGGTCATAATTAAGTCCTGAGTTCAACTCAAGGACCAGAGGAGGTGATTTAGAGGATTAGAGAGTTTTATGGGATTGAGATCTAGTTGATATTTGAACTGAGGAAACATAGGGAAAGTTACAAGGGTTTATATACTAGAAATCCGAAAGGATATATATGGGTTAGCATCAGGGTGAGGGAATCCCAATGCACAGCGGAAGAAGACTATGTCAGGATTACTAATGTAAGGTGTGCAGATGACAAATGGGAATGTGGGATTAGTAAGAAGGAAACAATGATGACAAAGAGGGGAAATATAACAGAAAAGGATGTAAGACAGATATGATTACTAATAGATGAAATCTGAGAATTCAGGAAAATGGGAGACAGGAAACAAGAAAGAAATGTCTAAGTACAATTGGGTGTTCTCGGGATATGTCAGGAAGCATTGGAAAGTGTCAGAATTAGGTTGGATGAGATGGGGAAATCACGGGATGTGACAGGAACACCAACTCCACATTTCCAGAATGTCAGAGTTCGTACCTCCACTCTGCCACCAGGTAGAACCACTTGGAGTTTCAGTGGTCACTTGGAATCCATGTGGAACTTGTGTGGATGTTCATCACATCTCATCATTCCTCTCTTGTCATCACTCCTGAGCCTACAGGGATGCTCCATCACTTTCCTACACTGCTTAATTCTATCTCCCCCTCCCCCTTGTTCCTGTTCCTATTTCCCTGATTATCATTAGCGAGTGCCTCTCCACCCACTCCACTACATACTTATACTTAGTTTTCACTTCAGATTCCTCAGTTGTTCTTTGTGTTAAGATCCAGATCCTCCAGGCTGTCCAGAGTTGTCAGAGCGGAGTGGACATTGGCTTCAACTTATATGTTGTGCCCTTGTCCTGAGTTCAGTCTGGTATTTATGAAGGGGCAGAGTGACAGCAGACAGCAGAGTGACGGTGGATGGCAGAGTAATGGCAGAAGGGGATGTCAGAGGTTGAAGGGTCAGAGGGACAACAAGAAGACTGGCTTCAGGTGTTGAGGGAGAGACTTAGAATGGACAGAGCAGAGGAGTGATCAAAGTTGATATTTGAACTGAAGAATACAAAATACAAGGAGGGTTTTTATACTACAGGGACAAGTAAACACAGAGGGTACCGGAGTGCTGGAGTGAAGCAGAATGTGAGTCAAGGATGTCAAAAAGATAGGATTAAGTCAGGAGTCAAAAGGAGTCAGAATTGGATTAATCAGAAGGTGGGATTATTAGATATGTCAAACATCTGTCAAGTGTGAAAGATGAGGAACAAGGTACAGAAATCAGGGGTAAGAGAGATAAGCGGAAAAGCGGATAAGTGATAAGGCAGACAAGCAGAAAGCAGACTTGGGTATAGGCAGAAAGTGGATTTGGTCTGGAGTAGGTTCTGGAGGAGCAGAGTTGACTTGTGTGGCACAGGATATGACACTTTGCCCCTCTTTGGAAGCGGCTGAGTCTGGGCAATCATTGCCCTATCATAGTTTTTGTCAGGTTATGAGCCCTGCTAGTGCATACTAGTGGAAAGAAACCTCTCCAAAACAACTCAACTCTCACACAATCCCTCAGTGTGCATCCAGACAAACTCTGGACACTTGGGACTTCTACCATATCATCCAATACAGCCTCCGCTGTCACTCCCACATGTCCAACTCTGATTGGTCCCTCAAACTTCCAAATCTGGAAACTCCAGATCACAGAGAAACTTCAGAGGGAGAAAGTCCTAGGTGTGGCCCTGGGAACTGACACCTGTCTGATCACATCCCTCAGTATCCAGTATCCCAGGTACCACCACTGCTGTACCTGTTCCTGCCACGTCCCCCAGCATCCCTGGTCCCTCAACCATTTCCCCTACCTTATCTGGCTCTCTGACAATCTCTGGGACAGCCATGGTGGAAGAAGTCCAGAAATGGATGGAGCAGAATGAGAGAGCACACAGAATCATTCAGGACAGCATCAGTGATGCCCTATTACTCAAGACAGAGATGCATACCACTGCCTGGGACCTCTTCGATGCACTCCTATCTATTCACCAAGTGTCAAACCTCACCTCTGCCTTCTACATATTCCAACAGCTGTTCAACTCTGCATGATTTGGAGGTTCTGCCATCTCTGAGCACATCACGTCACTCCAGACTTTGGAAGCCTGCCTTGCCAGAATGAAGTTCATGGTCGACACTAGCCTCCTTGCCTTTGAGCTCTTAAACTCTCTTCTGAAAACTCTGGAATGGAACATGTTCACCTCCTCCATCATCAACACCATCAAAGACAGCAAACTCACTTTTGATTCTGTGGAAACCTGGATCACCTCAGAGGAGGTGTGCTTCAACACTTCCAGATCCTTGGACTCCGCCCTCAAAGTCTCCAACAAGTCTTCCTCTTGTCTGCCCAACTCCACTGCCTGGTCACACATTGTTTCAAGCAACTCCACATGAATCCACCACTTGCTCCTGCTCTTGTCCACCCCTGACCTCCATCTCCAGAAAGACCTGCACCAGCCCAGATTGTCGCTGGAGTTTGGAGAAGCAATCAGCAACACCAACAAGCTGACCAGAATTGGGACTACCAACAGACTGTAAACAAGAACGCCACATGAAGGGCTCAATGCCATGGTGGGCAACAACCAGAACCCACAGCAGAAACTCCAGAATTCCCAGGAGCATTCACAGCGTCCACAGAATCCCTTCAGGATTTCATCTTTGTAGGTGCAGCCAACTCCAAGTCCAATTCGTTCATTCTGGGGACAATCCAGGACACCCATGCAGGACCTGATGCAGATTGCTGGAAGTCCACAGTTGAGGAAGAACTCCTAAACCTCAACTCCAATCATGTGTATGAAACTGTCCCCATTCTGGAAGGTGTCACTCCAATAACCTCCAAGCCTATCTTCCACATCAAGCGCGACCACACCAGAAATGTCAAGTGCTACAAAGTCTGCATCATTGTATAGGACTTCACTCAGAAGGAAGGGATCAACTACCAGGAAGTATTTTCCCCTGTAGCAAACCTAGACTCTGTCTGGACCCTTGTCACCCTCACTGCAAAACATGACCTGGAGCTCAACCAAATGGATGTCTCCACCACTTACCTGAATGGAGAGTTGGAGAAGAACCTCTACCTACTTCCTCCAGACAGAGTCCCTATCCAACCTGGGTATTGCTGGAAACTCCAGCAACCCTCTCTACAGACTCAAGCAAGCTGGGTGGACTTGGAACAAGACCCTAGACAAGAAGCTCAGAGAACTCAAATTTGCCTACCTTGACGCAGAGATGTGCCTTTATGTCTTCTGGAAGGATGTGCAAATTCATTTTCTATTTGTTTATGTGGATGACCTACTCCTAGCAGCTTCTTCCAGACAGTTCACGAACTCCATCAAGGCCAAACTCTCAGCAGCCTTCAAAATGCATGACCTCAGAGAAGCCAAATACATCCTCAGGATCGAGATCAACCAGGACTGCAAACTCTGCACCATCTCCCTGTCACAGCGCCAGTACTCCCAGACCATCCTAGATCATGTCAGAATGACCACCTGCAAACCTATCTGGACTCCAATGGCCCACAACTCTCAGCTCTCTGCCACAGATCCAGAGAATGATCAGATCCTCCCAGAGATGGTTATTGAAGGCTGGAAAGTCTCCTATCTCACAGTCATCAGCTCTTTGATGTATCTCATGCTCGGAAACACCTGGACATTGCCTATGCGGTCAGAACACTCAGCCAGTTCAGTGCTGCACCAAAGCAAATGCACTGGGAAGCAGCAAAACATGTATTCTGGTACATCCAAGCCACTAAGGACATGGAACTCCAGTTTCACAGCTCAAGGTATCTATGGAGATGGACCTTCAGGGGTACTCCAATGCAGGTTGGTCTCAGGACCCAGACAACTCCTGCTACACCTCCAGATTCCTTTTCCTCAGTAATTGCAGAGCTATCTCCTGGTCTAGCAAACAGCAGAGCATGGTTGTGCTCTCCACCACAGAGTCAGAGTACATCGAACTTAGTCTCACCAGACAACATCTTGCATAGCTTTGGAGTTTCTTTGAAGAAATCAGACATGCACAAAAGGGGCCAACTGTCCTCCACTGCAACAACCAGGCCACCATCATCCTAAGCCATGATCCTCAATTCCAGGTGTGGACTAAGCACATCCAGCAGAAGTACCACTTTGTCCGAGATGACCTTGTCAGAAAGGGAGAAACTGTCATCCGCTACATTCCTACAGACAACATGGTAGCAGACATACTTACAAAGCCTTTTATTCGAGACCAGCACTGGAAATTCATTTACGGCATGGGACTATGAATGCGCTCAAGTGGGAGTGACAAAATACAGTGAACTCCAGAACTGGAACACCAGAGTTCATACCTCCACTCTACTGCCAGGCACAACTGCTCAGAGTTTCAGTGGTCGCTCAGAATCTGTGGAACTTGTGTGGATGTTCATCGCATCTCATCATTCCTCTCTTGTCATCATTCCCAAGCCTCCAGGGATGCTCTGTCACTTTCCTACACCACTTAATTCTATCTCCCCCTTGTTCCTGTTCCTATTTCCCTGATTATCATTAGTGAGCACTTCTCTGCCCACTCTACTACATACTTATACTTAGTTTTCACTTCAGATTATTCAGTTGTTCCTTGCCCCTCTTTGGCAGTGGCTGAGGTGAGTTTACTTTATGCCTATTTACTACTCCTAGCTAATTCCTAGTAGTCTGGGCAATCACTGCCCTATTATAGTTTTTGTCAGGTGATGCTTCATTGCTAAAAACACAAGCTCAATTGGGTTGAAGTTGGAAGAGTAGGGAGGTAAAAATTCACACCACATTCCTCTAGGGTATAGTTAGTTCTCATTCTCAAAATCAAGTAAACAACTCACTGAGCCTGAATAAGCTCCACAATGTCAGGATGCTTGTGAATTCAGCAGTTATCCATGACAATGATGGAATTAGGTGCAGGGAAAGGCTGCATAAAGTTGAGTAATCATTCAATAAACCTCTTGAATGTTGCTGTACAAAAAGACCCCTCGATAATGTCAAAATGCAAGATGCTTTCATGGAGTGACAGTGCAGGTACATAGAACTGAGAAGCTGCATCATAATTAGGAGACATGAATGCTAGATCAATGATAACATATGACTCACCATCGACTGTGTACAAAAAATGCCTTTCTTTGTGCCTTTGTGCCTCAAATTGACCATGCACAATCACAATAAGTTGTGTGACAATCTACAGAACTTTCATCAACAAAAACTAACTGTTCTCCTTTATACAATCCTATACTAGCAAGGTAATTGAGTTGTTTTTCTGCAGACCATTCTATTGCAACAGATGTAACTGTTATGCTGGTGAGATCCTAAGAGCTTGCAGCAATAACACCAACAAGTTCGACAGAAGTAGTTGAACTAGATCTAGTATCAAGAAGTCTCTACTGGCAGAATATAGGCCAATTGAGTGAAGTGTAGCTCAGAGGATCAAGGGATTACTAGTTAAGCAATGTATTGTGTAGATCTAGCTTGGGTTGTATCCAAGCAAAGTATAGGGTTTATATATTGTTGGGAAGTGCACACAGACCAGGTGAGAGATAAAGGCTATTTGTAGGAAAGAGAAAGAAGGTCATAGAAGGAACACAGCCATAGGACTTTAGCTCGAGAGATTGGTTGAACAATTGACAAGAAAGGAAATAGATAAAGACCTAAGTGAGGTTAGGTCATGTGATGATACAGTGGGTCAGGTGATCAAGAAAAAGATAAGGGGTGTCCAAGATATTGTAACAGTAACCTAGAAAAATAAGGATTGGTCATTACAAATGTAAGAAAGAAATACCTTTTTCATTGTAAGTCCTGTCCTGTGAAGTGTTCTCCAAATGATTGCACATGAGATATTAACACCACAAGACACAGCAAACATCTCATGCAGCTCATCCAAGTACAGATTGGGAGTTTTATTGATGATCCCTAGCAGAAACTCCAGCAATTTATTAGTTTCCATATCATAGGCTGAGTAATTACAATGCATACCTCAACATCAGTATCACAGAGGTGTCTTTTGTGCTTTCATTCTTGTCGAGTTGTCATACTGTCACCAGGATTTGGAACCATTCCATATGTATGGAAATATGAAAGAGCACGTTTGACAGTGCATGTGGATGTGTTGAGGCACATAGCAATTTGCTCGAGATTGAGAGGTCCAAGTTTTGAGAATCACACTATGGCCCATTGGATGTCTGGAAGGGTTTGTTTGCCTCACGGCATGTCTGCAGAGTGGTTTCAAGCCCCATATCACAGGAAGAAACAGAAAGCTTACCATGATCAGAAATCCCGGAATCCTGGAATTTCGGAATTTTGAAACTTCGTTTTTTTTTTTCACCGGTCAACCTGGAACTTGTTCCCTGGCCTCCTCCGCGTGGAATGGAATGGTTTTGGTTGAATCCCGGCTGCGCGTTGAGGCGCAGTAGTCGATTGAAGATGAGATATGTGTTTTTACATAAAATTCTCATGGGATCAAGTCACGTGAAAACGACAGTAATTTAAATTACGACTTGAACGCGAGATTAGTACTGGATCAAGGACCTGACTCAAGGTCGGGGATTCGCAATCGACCTCCCAGACACCGAGCTTCGGCAGATGCTCGCTGCATATCGCTCATGGATTGGTGGGACGCCAGTGTTGGAACTAGATACGTAGAGACGTGAGTCGAATCCCCAGTCCAAGATAACGAACTGTTATTCAGTACCTAGATACGTAGAGACATGAGTCGAATCTAGGTACATTGTTAGGATGAAACGTGTGTGCGAGATAATAGATGGTGCTTACCCCCAGTCCAAGATAACGAACTGGGGAAAGCACCAATGGCGGGTGGTTCTACTTATATAGTCCGTTGATGTTGGTATACCAACTAGTGTGTCTCGTGGCGCAAATCCGTGCGCCAACAGCCAGAGGGAGTGTGAGAGCATTGATATCCTTCAAGCGAAAGTTTGTCATGTTACTACCGTTGAACAATCAACCAACATCAGCGCTCAGCTTCGGACAGGGTCGGATTCTTGACACATTTAGGGCAGGAGAGAACAAAGCGTTGAGATGAATACAGTGCCAGCAGACTGTGTTAACGTTATTTGCCAAGTAACATCCGAGGTGGAGAACAGCTAGGTTGCACTGGACGGACGAATGTCGGAGAGGCCTGAGGATTCTGGACCAAATCCGGAGTTGCGGCTTGGTATGCTTCCAACTCTCGAGTCCCCAAAGCGTTACAGGCCATGATAAAAAGTTGAAATGGTCCAGATCTCAGACCTCTGTACGTGTTTTGAGACACCAGGTGACACCGTGAATAATAGAAAAGTGCCATCTGGCCCCAACAACCTCTTAGGGCCGTCACAGAACGCGTTGTGACGTGTCACACTCTGTGTGTGAAAGTAGAACCAGTGCCAGCTTGGCCCTGTAGCAAGCACTCTACGCAGTTGTCCACCACCTTATAACGCTGTTGGCATCTCTCACTTTGTACGGTAAGTTACAAAAACGCATCACTTTCACTCCGTTAATCTCTGACAGAAATTCACCCAACTCTCCTCCGCTGAACAGATTTTAACCTCACGTCATCATGTTCGTTTGTTTTCTACATTTGTGGCCCATACGCAGGCTGAAGTTGCTCAAACCCTAGGTCTGAACCTTACGACCCCTACCTTCCCCGCAATGGTTCTTCGTCGAATGGTGCTGGCCCAAGCCAGGGAAACCCAAAAACCGCGGCCATTCAACAACAAATTGATGACACAGTCGGGATTATGAGGGAGAACATCACAAAGGTCGCCGAGAGAGGAGAAAGGTTGGATTCATTACAGGACAAGACTGGTGAGGATACTATTTCGCGGTGCTTGTACCTACCCGGAGGCTATAAACTATGCTGTAGACAATCTCGCTGTCTCAGCACAAGGGTTCCGTCGTGGGGCAAACCGAGTGCGGAAGGTGGGTTTAGTGTCCCTTGTTATCTATCAAATGACGCTTATTCGGTTTTTCAGAACATGTGGTAAGCTTCATTTTGTTTAATCATTGTGAACGCTGCTTCTGACTAGCATGGCGCCAGGTGGAAGGATATGAAGGTAAGCATTGGTTGTCCAAGCTCAACCTAGATGCTGATTTAGTCCCCAGATGCGCCTCATTATAGGCATTGCGGTGGCCATTATCATCATTATCATTGTTGTCGCCATTGTCAAGACACAGCACTGAGCTTTCCTGTTACACTTTCACCTACCCGCTGCCCAATATTCATGTTGTGTTGTATCTATGACACGCGTTCCTAATTCTTTCGGTTCTTCGAGTTTACTATTGAGGTTCGCTCGGTGTTGTACAGATGCGGATGCCAAATGAACCTGGACTTTTGATACATAACTTTGCGTTTTGGTTCTGTCTGACCAGCTTGTTGTGTTCGTGGTCGCGAATCTATACATAGTATAGTTTCCCCTCCAGCGTGTAGCGTCCGTTCCCACGCCATCGATGGCATTGGTCCTGAGTTTGTGTTATCGTCACGGTATTGGTCACGCTTTGAATCAAGAGTTGTTCCTCGACTTTGACCCGTCGACGAGCTCTTGCTTTCCGTTTCCTCTTGCTTTCGCTCTTCTGCTCAACGAATTCTGCTCCGAAATTTCTTGCATCTGTGCTTACTATTTCGTGGCCGTTGTGCCCGCGCCTCTCGCTTACTCTACGTTAAAGTTCATCTGTACATGCCAAAATGTCCGCACTCAGTCATCAACACTCGGTTTCCATATCCCAAAACCAGAAAGCTCAACTGGCTATTGCCTATAACGAACTCGGGAAGGAGCTCGCTTCTCAAAAGATTAGGGTAATAGGTAATTACACCCTTGGAAAGGTCATCGGCGAAGGCGAGTCTCCTCTACCCTACTACCGGCGCAGGTGGGCTTGATAAGACACCCCAACAGGAGCCTATGGAAAAGTGCGCATGGGCACACATCGTCTTGCATCCACCCGTGTCGCTATCAAGCAGATCCCAAAGGCAATGTCTGCCTCTCTCACCCGCGAGATTCACCACCACCGCCAACTCCACCATCCCCACGTTACACAGATGTACGAGGTCATCGCTACCGAATCGCACATATGGATCGTGACAGAACTTTGCTCCGGAGGCGAGCTCTTTGATTACCTCGCTGAGAAAGGTCGTCTGTCCGAGGACGAGACCAGAATGATTTTTGGACAACTGTGTCTTGCCGTCGCGTATTTACACGACAAGGGCATCGTCCATCGTGATCTCAAGCTGGAGAATGTCTTGTTGGATGAAAGATGTCGTGTCAAACTGGGTGATTTCGGATTTACGCGCGAATACGAGAAGGGCGTGTATATGGAGACGTTCTGTGGAACTACTGGATACGCTGCCCCTGAGGTGCTCCAGGGGAAGAGATACCTGGGCCCGGGTGAGCGGTAACGCAGCGTTAGCGAGTAACCCACTCACAAATGCCACAGAGGTGGATGTCTGGTCCATGGGGGTGATTCTCTTTTGCCTTCTCACGGGTACCTTGCCATTTGATGACGACGACGAAGCTATTATGAAGAAGATGGTTGTTAGAGGGGAGTACGAAGATCCCGAGTGGCTGTCCCAAGGTTTAATGCTTGTATTCTTCCGTGTCAAGTCGTGAACTGATGTGACCCGAAGATGCCCGTGACCTCATCCGAAACATTCTGCAGTCCGAGCCGTCAAAGCGCTTGACAATTTCGCAAATATTGGCGTCACCCTGGTTTATGTCCCGGACTATCTCTGTCGCTGATCCTCAGGACAACATCCCTGCTTCACCTTCACCTGTTCGTAATGGCTTCCTTTTTAGTGTGAAGCCCACCACGACTGGTGCAGCGACACAAGACATAGAATCATTGGCGTCATCAGTAACGTCCCCAACATCAGGATCAACTTTTATCTCTGCTTCCTCTGACTGTTCACCGTCCGTACCCACGACACCTGATATGAACCTCCCCGATCCATTCCAGTTTTCGAAAGGTGATGTCTACAGTCGCCCCAATCCAAGCCAAAGCACAATCACCAAAGGTGAGCAAGGGTTCAAAGACACTAAAATGCGGCAGTCTGAGCCTGATTAAAGAAGGTAACGGAGATGAAGGAAAGGGGATGACACCACCTGCCACGGCCTCCGCAAACACTGCGCGTGCCCCGCCACATCCCACCCGTACGCCTGCACGCACGAAACGCCGTTCCGTATCTTCGACGCTTTCTGATGGTAATGGCTCGCCACAGCTTGATAGACCTCTCGCCCCCCTCCCTCCAGAGGACTTTGCGTCTCTTCTCAATACGCCTGCTCCTATTATCTTTTCGACTCCTGCTGAGCGCGAGATACTGAACGGCCTCAGCACGATGGGTTTCGACACTGCTCAAATCGTCCATTCAGTGATCTCCGATGCATGTGATTCAGCGGGAGCGTTGTGGTGGATGCTGGTGCGTAAACACGAGAGGCGAATCCTCGGCGAGGTTCGAGCTCTTCCTTCAGACTCTGTCAACGAATACGTTGGAGAAGGCTCTGTGGCTAAGCGGAAAAAAGACAAAGACAAGGAGGCCGACCGTCCTCCAAGTTCTCGGAGACGAACTAAGCGCGGAGTTGCAATACAAACTGACGATCCTCCACCTGCGCCTGGACCTCCCGAATTTGCTGTTGTACCGCCCACCCCAACGGTTCCCACAGGGCCGCGACCTACCACACCTCCACGTGCAAAGTCGCCGTTCTTATCGCCGTCGCCTACTACTAACGAGTCTTCGGGGCGCTCGAACCCCTCGACGCCAAGTGGAAGCTATAGGAGTGGGGAGGGCAAGGACAAGGGACTTAAGAGGGAAAGCAAGGCTCGCTCAGGGAGCGTCAGCATCATGCAACGAGCGACGACGGCCCTCGAAGCTGCCGGTCTTGTGCGCAAGAAGTCGACGGAAGGGGTAAAGGAGCACCGCGAGCGCGAAAGGGAGCGAGATAAGGAGAAGTCGCGGGAGGGTGAAAAGGTTTCGAGTGTAGACAATCCCCGTAGTTCGCATGGTAGCGGGGGTTCGTCTAAGCTGACCAAGTCTCCGCCTGTGAGGGCAAGGGATGCGGTGATACCGCCCTCAACGCCTACCCCTGATTTGCCTGCTATGCCTGGATCGCCGTGGGTGATAGCAGGTGAGCGGACATCACCACCGCATGGATACGCACCGACTCCCGCGAACTCGCCTGGTGACACGTTGACATCGCTTCCGACTTTCAGCGAGGACTGTGCAAGGGTTGTTGCTCCCAACAGGAATCGTGCGAGCTTGCTGTCCGCATTCCGCTTGTGGTTTAACGAGGACAAAAAGGGTAAACGAAAGGAGACTGTACAACAGCTATCAAAGGGTAGTGGTCTTGGATTGCAATATTCTCGCCCTCTTGCTGGGCCTTCAGCTTCGTCCATGTCCCCTGCTGGCAAGGGGACGGTCAAGCGGCGTGCAAGTGGAGGCGGTCGTGGTCGTCGTGTCAAACGCCAGTCTGCCTCATCTCGTCGGTCGAGTAGCGTCAACTCCCGAAGGTCATCTGGCAACTCTGGTCAAATCTTCATCCTCGAGCATCCACACACTCTCGACCAGATCCCCTCTGTCCAGTCCCTTGGCGCGGACACGCCTAATTCTGAGAGGGGCGATTATTCCTCACAGCCCTCATCGATCCATAGTTTCTCTCACGGTGGTGGTAAGCATTCCAAGTCACCGTCTACGGGGTCCAATGGATCGGCATATTACCGCGCCTCGTCCCCACTGCCCAAATACACCCACCGTCGGGCCGGTTCTACGTCATCTACGCGTGTCGTGCGGTACATCCAGAACACAGCGGGAACTTCCCGTGCCGCACACCGCCGGACTAACTCGGCTGCTTCTTCGGTGCATTCTCTTGCTTCCTCGCGACCAACGTCATTCTATGAGGCCTCTGAAGGTGAAGGGACGCGGACCGGCTCGCCATTCAAGAATTATCCCTCCAGGCGATCGTTGGATGATAGTACTCCTCGACGTGGCGCAGGCACGTTCATAGCCCAGAAGCGCCTAACACCATTCATGAGTCCACATAGCTCCGGCTCGGTAGGGCGTACGTCATGGAAGAAGAGCTGGGGCCACGAACCCCCAGGTTGGCAAAGTCGAAGCATCCACCTCCCCGTTGAAGTTCTCGCGATCTCCCCAGCTCCAGATATCAGAGACGTGTTCAGCTCCAGTGGGGGACGACAGAGTCTGAGCATGGGCGATGAGAGCGATTGGGTTGACGAGGAGGAGGATGTTCCTGAGTTTGCAGGGGGGTTGGGACAGATGCCTGGGAGCTCGACGACGAGTGCAAGTTCGTCGTATCTGGCTTTGGAACCGCCGACCCCGTTGGTTATGTCACCCCCTCCGAGGAGCCACAATGTGCATGGACGGGCGGGTAAGGCATGGGCTGGGGTCGGGGCCTCCGGACGACAGAAAGGAGGGCATTCGCCGGCTGGGAGGTCGTCACCTGCTCCTGGACAAGGTGAGATGGGGCACGATGCGGCGCCAGAGTCTAGAGGCGGGAGATGGCAGTTACCGGCGACGCGTGGAGCTGCGTTTAAGCATGCTATTCAGGAGGAGGATGAAGAGGAAGAGGAGTGATGCGGTGCGGCAAGGGTGGAGCAGGTAGTGTTCCTCGTGGCTCATCTGGTTTATGGTTATGGTTAGTATCTGTTCCATGTCACGGACGTGCTCTGTGCCATTATGTTATGTGACGCCTCACGTTTTTGTTTCCTTCTAATATCTTCCATTCCTTCCATCATCTACATACTCCCCTACATCCCTATCCATCTCTCACTCTCACTGCCTTTCCCTATATTTCTCATTTCATCATGGTTTCGTTTGTTCTCGGTACTGGTTTTCCGCATCGTTTGCCATTTTCCCCTGAAGTTCTGGAGAACTTTCACGTTCAGTTGTGTGCAACACGTATTTTTATCTGATACCCCAGCTTTTATTCTATATCCATCACTAGGTCTCTGCCCCACGTTTATTGGACTTTCATCGTCATACCTTTGGTGTGGTACCAGTCAGTGGTTACTTCAGAGGCTCCGATGCATCAATTGACCCTGCAATGATCCAACGTGTTGGCGTGTCATCCTGCTTACGTGATACAACAATGAGTGTGATGTTTCGCGTATGTCACAACACGTGTTGTCACATTACACCAGCTCACCGTGATTTTGGATCCTGCTCTGAACTCTTAACGCTAATGGCGCGTAGGGGAACTTTCGGGCTGACCTCGAATGGCCGTGGACGCGGAGGGCGCGGAGGATTCAGAGGGAACACCTATTTTCGTGGAGGTCGTGGCAGAGGCAGGGGTCGAGGAGGACCCAACGGCAACGCATCACCTGGAGAAGGACCACCCCCACAACGCGAAGACGACGGAACCCAGCTCGAGGAGAGGTTCGAGCAAGTCCGGTTGGCCGACGAGATCGACGAGAAGCTTGGGTTTGGCAGGGTCCAGGAGGGCGGGAGGAGAGAAGGATGGCTCATCAACATGCACCCGACGTTGGTCAAGGATCCTGAGTATTCTGGTGGCAAGGCTGCGGTGGACTTCTATTTTATACAGGACGATGGGGGGTCGTTCAAGTGCACGATGCAGTATGAACCGTACTTCCAAATTGCGTGCAAGGTTGGCCTTCGTTTTCCTGGTTGTATGTGCGTTGTTGATGGCCTGTCACGGTGGACAGAGTAATTCGGAGTCATCCGTCGAAGAATGGCTCATGAAACGCTACGAGGGTATCATCTGCAGGATTGTCCGCGACCGAAAGGAAGACCTCAAACTACCTAATCACCTGATGGGCCACCGAAGACTCTACCTCCAGCTTTGCTTCAGGAATGTCTCAGATCTCCTCACAGTCAGACGCGATATCGCTCCCCTCGCACTGGCAAACGGTGCCAAACGTGACGCTGTCGATGCCTACGCAGAAGTCGTCAATGCGACAGCTGGTGCTTGCACGAACATCGAGCTCGAGGGTGAATGGTCAGAAATCGGTGGGAGCACCAGCGGTGCTAGTTACAGAGACAAAGATCCCTGCGAATGCATCATCGATATTCGGGAGTTCGATGTGCCTTATTACCTACGCGTGGCCATCGACAATGAGATGCGCGTTGGGTTGTGGTATGGGGTAACGTTTGCCGCTGGGCAGCCTAGCTTCACCCATATCGTAGAACGCGTCAAGCGTGCGGACCCCGTGGTCATGGCGTACGATATCGAGACAACGAAAGCGCCGCTCAAGTTCCCTGACCAAGCCATTGACCAGGTGATGATGATCTCGTACATGATCGACGCTCAGGGATACCTCATCACGAACCGCGAGATTGTGAGCGAGGACATCGAGGACTTTGAGTACACTCCGAAGGAGGGATATGAAGGGCCATTTATCGTTTACAACGAGAAAGATGAGGTCTGCTCTCCTTCCACAGGAAGGTACATCCATGAACCTTGACAAATTCACAGGCTGCGGTCATCAAAAAGTTTTTCCAGCACATTCAAGACGCGAAGCCAACAGTCATGGCCACTTTTAACGGTGACTTCTTCGATTTTCCGTTCCTATACGCACGAGCGAAAGCAAATGGCATCGACATGTTTCTCGAGACCGGTTTTGCCAAGGATTCAGAGGATGAGTACAAGAACCGTTGTTGCGTCCATATGGACTGCTTCCGTTGGGTCAAACGCGACTCGTACTTGCCCCAAGGCAGTCAGGGCCTGAAAGCCGTCACGACGGCCAAGTTGGGGTACAACCCTATCGAACTAGACCCAGAATTGATGACCCCGTGCGTTAGCCAGAGGTGGGCGTTGGTTGTTATTAACACCATCTTACAGATATGCGATGGAGCAACCACAAGTTCTTGCACAGTACTCCGTCTCAGACGCGGTGGCGACGTATTATTTGTACATGAAATATGTGCACCCATTCATCTTCTCGCTGTGCAACATCATCCCGTTGTGTCCTGATGAGGTTTTGCGGAAGGGGAGTGGGACACTTTGTGAGACGCTGTTGATGGTGTGTAGACCCACTGGCAACGTATTATCGGCGCTCACTCATTGACTTAGGTGGAGGCATACCGAGGACACATTATCATGCCCAACAGACATGAAGATGCCCACCTGAACATGTTCGAAGGCCATCTGCTTGCTTCGGAGACCTATGTGGGAGGGCACGTGGAAGCACTGGAGGCTGGCGTCTTCCGCAGTGACATCCCAACAGACTTCAAGATTGTTCCAGCGGCCGTCCAACAGGTTTGCAATATTCTCTACATGCTCAGATCCATACTGACCGCGAGGGCTTAGCTCATTGATGACCTCGACGCCGCCCTGACATTTTGCATCGTCGAAGAATCAAAGTGCTCTCTGGAGAGTGTCACGAATTATGACGAAGTCAAGTTGCAAATTCAATCAGCCCTCGAGCTGATGCGAGAGAACCCGAAGCGGACAGACAAACCTCTGATCTACCACCTGGACGTTGCCGCCATGTACCCCAATATCATGTTGTCAAATCGTCTACAGCCAGATTCGATGGTTGACGAGTCTGTGTGTGCGGTGTGCGACTATAATCGCCCGGGTAAGACGTGCGATCGGAGGCTGGAATGGGCTTGGAGGGGCGAATTCTTCCCAGCGCACCGGGACGAGTATAACATGATTCGGCACGCGCTGAACCAGGAGAGCTTTCCATCAAAGAAGCCTGGGGGACCGCAAAGGAAGTTCGTGGACTTGACGGAAACAGAGCAAACAGCGCTGCTGCACAAGCGGCTTGGAGATTACTCTCGCAAAGTTTACAAGAAGATCAAGGACACGAAGGTCGAGACACGTGAGTCGATCGTATGTCAGCGGGAAAACCCGTTCTACGTCGACACCGTGCGCCGTTTCCGTGATCGGCGGTACGAATACAAGGGACTCCATAAAACGTGGAAAAAGAACCTTGAGACCGTGACCAGCGAGGGCCGCTCCCTTGCGGAGGTGGACGAAGCAAAAAAGATGATCGTGATCTATGACTCCTTGCAACTTGCACACAAGTGCATTCTCAACTCGTTCTACGGATATGTGATGCGCAAAGGTGCACGTTGGCACTCGATGGAGATGGCGGGGATCACATGCCTGACGGGAGCAACCATCATTCAAATGGCTCGTGCGTTGGTGGAACAAATCGGGCGTCCCCTTGAACTCGATACGGACGGGATCTGGTGCATGCTCCCAGGAGTGTTCCCGGAGAACTTCAAGTTCCAGCTGAATAATGGCAAAGCCATAGGCTTCTCGTATCCTTGTACGATGCTCAACCACCTCGTCCACGCGCAGTTCACGAATCACCAGTACCACGACCTCGACTTGGAAACTGGGGAATACGTTGTACACTCTGAGAATTCTATCTTCTTCGAGTTGGACGGGCCATACCGCGCGATGATTCTCCCCTCGTCAAAAGAGGAAGACAAGCTACTCAAGAAACGTTATGCAGTGTTCAACGACGACGGTTCCCTCGCAGAGCTCAAAGGATTCGAAGTCAAGCGGCGTGGAGAGCTCCAGCTCATCAAAATCTTCCAATCCCAGATTTTTGAGAAGTTCCTGCTCGGCACCACCACTGAAGAATGCTATGGCGCTGTCGCAAGCGTCGCTAACCAGTGGCTCGACATCCTCTTCTCTCACGCCGAGACACTAACCGACGAGGAACTTGTCGAGCTCATTGCCGAGAATAGAAGCATGTCCAAGACGCTTGCTGAGTATGGTGGCCAAAAGTCTACTTCGATCAGCACCGCTCGGAGACTTGCCGAGTTCCTCGGCGACCAAATGGTGAAAGACAAAGGTCTCGCATGCAAGTTCATTATCTCTGCCAAGCCTAACGGTGCTCCCGTCACCGAGCGCGCTGTTCCCATTGCTATCTTCTCCGCTGAAGAGTCTGTCAAGCGAACTTACCTCCGAAAATGGCTCAAGGATCCTGGGCTCACGGCATTTGACCTTCGTGGGATATTGGACTGGGAGTACTACATTGAGCGGTTGGGTTCTGTGATCCAGAAATTGATCACTATTCCTGCTGCTATGCAGGGGGTGTCGAATCCAGTATCGAGGATAAGGCATCCTGACTGGCTGCATCGCAGGGTCGCAGTGGCTGTGGACAAGTTCAAGCAGAACAAGGTTACGGACTTCTTTTCCAGGGCTCCGCGGAAGACACAGGAGGATGGAGAGGAAGATATGGAGGACTTTGGAACACAGAAGAAGCCCGACCAGGGACGGTTTGCCATTGTGAGCCGTAAGGCTTCGCGGAGTCCCGAGCCGGACGAAGACGACGAACCGGACAATGGTCCCCTTCCCAACCCCGACTTGAATTATTCCGCGTGGCTCAGAGCTATCAGGCCTCGTTGGCGGAAGAGACGGGAAGCTCGCTGGGGTGGTGACACGTCCGCTATCGTCCCTACCATGTTCAAAAGCGCACGAGTGCGAACAACGCAGCGCTGGGATGTGGTGCAGATCCGACCAAACAAGATTTTGGGTCGCTTCACGTTATGGGTTTCTATTGATGGAGAACCCACGCCTGTTCCCCTCCGTATCCCAAGGCAGTTCTACCTCCATTTCAAGAATCCACCCAAAGACGATTTGTTCCGCACGGAGTACTATCAGTGCGAGAAGGTAGTGAGGCATCTACCGAGAGACATTCCCTGCAGAGAGTTGTACAGGTTGGTGGTAAAGGAGGACGTGTACCAGCAGATCCAGGAACATTTTACAGACTTGATGAACGATCCGAATGTTGATGGTGTATTCGAGCGGCAGGTACGTCTTGGTATTGACGTCAGACGTCTCTTGTTAAACCCCACGCTAGGTTCCGCTAGAAATGCGTGCTTTACTGAAGCTAGGCAAGACATGTACCGTGGATGAACCGGGCTTGACCCTCAATCGGGCCCAGATGAGCGGAGTCGATCTGAGCCAGCTCGATCGCGCCAGTCCCTCTCTCTCTCGGCAATCATACCTCAATGCCGGACGTGGGGCCAAATATCTGTTCCTCTACCATGCTTGCTCGCACACTGCTCCGATCCACGTATTCGCACTCTTCCTTCCTAGTGGAGCTGTTAAGCTGCACTTGGTCGACCCAGCGACGCGCCGCCAAGGGATACCGCGTTTGCAAGAGTTGTACGCTGATCTTTCGAAGAAACGGCAAGATCTCTGTGGGGATGCGGCTTCGATCCAGTACCCTACTTCTTGCGACTTCACGACCACATACCACAACAAGGATACCACAGCACTCAAGGCAATTTCCCGGGAGCTCGGACTCCTAGAACATATGTCGTATATGGTTATCATCTCCTCGTCGAAGCAGCAGGTCTACTTCGACACATGGGTTCCCAAGCTAGCGAAATTTCCAGTCCTGTCTATGTCGAAAGCAAAAGTTCCCCATTCCCTCGACGTCTTTCCGTGGCAAACACACGTCGCTCAAAAGATGCTGCAGCGCTACCTCTCGCTCGGTCTCTGGCTCGACCGTTTGATTGCCCTTGCAGACTATTATGACGTTCCTATCGGGCATATCGACGGCGACCAGCCTCTGCTTTTGTCTGACATCAGCTTCGCACGGCGGCTGATGCAGCAGGACATTATCCTCTGGTGGTCACCCGCTGAACGTCCAGATCTGGGCGGCAGAGAGGCGGATAACCGGCCTGTGGAAGAACTGCAGAACACGGAGTTTATGACCCCTGGATGTTATTCCAACGTGTGCTTGGAGGTCACAGTGCGCAACCTAGCCGTCAATTCCGTTCTGCACTCAGTGGTGGTCAACGAACTTGAAGGGAGCGGCGGCACGACGGCCTTTGACTCTGTATCCCGCACGTTGAACGAGTACTCTGGAGGCGAAGCGCCACGCGATCTTACGCTTGGGGAGTCCAATGTTTCTACTTTGACATTCGGCATCTTGAAGTCGATGATCAAGGCTTGGTTGCTGGATAAAATCAAGGGTAATTTCGAGAGTCCTGCAACCTTGGCTATCGATCACTTCTGGCGTTGGATCAGTACGAGCGCTTCCTACCTACACGATCCCAGTATACACCGTTTTGTCCATGGACTGATGCGGAAAACATTCATACAGATGCTTGCCGAATTCAAACGGCTTGGCTCTCTGGTCATCTATGCCGATTTTAGCCGGATCTTACTTGCAACTTCGAAACCACCTGGAACAGCGCACGCCTATGCGACGTATATCACCACAGCAGTCACGTCCCACGAATTATTTCAACACATTTATCTGAACACGGAACGTTTTTATGACTTCTTGTTGTTCATGGACTCGGCGAACCTGGGGGGTGTGGTTTGTGAGAACCCTTTATCCGTCGACCCTCCAAACGAGCTCACTATCGAGATGCGCTGGAACATCCATACTTTCCTCCCACCTGCCGTCCAGGACGACTTTAGCTCCGTCGTCCAATACTTCATTGTCGAGCTTTACAAAATCAGACAGAAGTCGAACGAAACTTCACGGGCTCCTCTTCGAGTGTTGCAGAACCTTGCACCGGACGTCACGCAGCGGAATGCCGGAAAAGTGAACGAGACGGAAGCCACTCGCGAATTCATTGGCAGGAAACTGACCCGAAAACTTCTGAGAGTTGTAGGTTCTGCTCAGTCCAAGCATAGAGACTCGGCGAACGACGAGGAACTCCACAATCAATTCATATTCCCAATCCATCCTGGCTCTTATCTCACCCTCACGAACCCCGTGCTCGAGTTCGTCAAGTTTATCTGCGCGGTATTTGGCCTTGCCCAAGACTACCAAGTAGAAATCGGCCTCTTGAAACGCAACCTGCTAGATTTGGCCGGTGTTCGTGAATTCGCCAACGAAGCAGTGTTCCGAAACCCCTGCGAAACGCTCAAGTTATCTAATGTTCCTTGTAAACTTTGTGATGCACTCCGGGACTTTGACTTTTGTCGGGACCCGGAGCTCATGTCGAATGGTTTGGGCGTTGGACCGCCAAGGTGGACGTGTGGGGGATGCGGAGGTGAATACGATCGGGCTTCGATCGAGATGGAGCTCGTCCGGACGGTGGGTGCGATAGAGAGGGCGTTTGTGCAACAAGACCTTCGGTGCATGAAATGCAAACAAGTCCGCTCAGATAACGTCTCGCGATACTGTCAATGCTCGGGGTCGTACCAGTTGACAGTGGGCAAGGTGGAGATCAGGAGAAAGTTGAGAACGGTCTTGAACGTCGCAATCGTGCACAACTTGGCGAGACTCAAGGTCAGTTTCCAACTAAATTCGGCGTTGAAACCGAGATTAAACGCTTTTTTCCCGACTTGCATAGGAGTGCGCGCAGGTCACGTTGGAGAATTGGTGAAGCTTGGAAGTGTCATCATTCAGACTGGAAATAATACCCCGCTGTCGTGTTGTCCTGGTTCAATTAGATCGTGTGTTGTATTACTTGTTTTTTTTTCTCCCATGGCCAACAATATTACGACTCACTAGTTTGCCTCATCGGTCGCGTTCGACCTCCCGACATCAATCTCTGGTAGTATATCGGATAGTACATCCGCCTGTCATGCATATGGTTCGCGGAAGAGCGGGGTTCGACTCCCCGCCAGAGAGGACTTTTTGTTATGTTTTATCAAAGATATTACGTTGGCAGCCCCAAAAAGGCATGTTTACATTGCGCTGCCAGAGCATCAGACATGTGCCATGATGGTGGTTCATACACTTCCTAGTACTAGTAGTAGACGGTTCCACAAGCCAGACAAGTGACCAAGTCCACACACCCCTTCCACCGTTCATCCTGTACTAGTCCCACTGCTTCTAGATCTTCTGTCGTTGTAATTTGTGCCTCCTTACGCTGCACCACCCAAACCCTCGAAGAGACTACACCGTTTGATATCAGTTACGCGCCCCATGAACTTCTTCAAGACCAAACCACGAACGCCGCCTGACCTCGTACGTGGTCTTCGGGATGCTATTCCAAAGCTAGAATCTGGTACACCAGGAAGCGAGACGAGGAGAAAGGTAAGCCTAATAATCCGTCGACACATCCCTGTCATGTGATTCTACCCGATCGCATCGTCCAGGCGAGCGAGGAAGTGTCGAGGAATATCCAAGCCATCAAGGGCGTATTATACGGAGACGGAGGTGCGCTGATCTTGGGTCTAGCAAGCAGCTCGTCACGATTCGGTCCTCACGCGCGTTGGGAATAGAACCCGTGCCCGAGCTCATCGCCCAACTCGCACAGGAGACCTATTCGACCGATTTACTCCTCATCGTCGTGCAGAACATCGCACGTCTTGATTTCGAGTCGCGGAAAGATGCAGTCCAGATATTCAGCAACCTCCTGCGGCGCCAGATCGGTGCTCGCTTGCCCACCGTCGAATATATCTGTGCGAAACATGAAGAGGTCATCTTTGCTGCTCTTGCGGGGTATGCAAACGAGGAGATCGCGCTGAACACTGGTATGATCCTGCGAGAGATGCTGAAACATGAGCAGCTGGCCAAGATTCTGCTTTATTCTGAACAGTGCGTCGCGAGACCTCTCTCTTGTCGTTGTGGTCCTAACACACTGGCGGGGTCAGATTTTACATGTTTCCACACCACATAGAGACGACATCTTTTGGCGTATCGTGCGATGCATTTGCTAACTTGAAGGATACGCTGACACGGCACAAAGCTATGGTAGCAGAATACCTCGACAAGAACTACGACAGAGTGCGTGAACCTGACTTGCCGTCGTCTCCCCTAGTCCTGATCTTAGGTGACGACCTAGTTCTTCGCGTCCTTTACCACTCTTATCCTCTCCAACAACTACGTTACCAAGCGCCAATCCCTCAAGCTCCTTGGCGAAATCTTGCTGGATCGTGCAAACTTTAGCGTCATGACGCGCTACATCGCCCAAGAGGCAAATCTCAAGATGATGATGAACATGCTCCGAGACAAGAGTAAGAACATTCAATTCGAAGCTTTCCACGTCTTCAAAGTCAGTGTCCTTGTTTCTCCCATGGTGAAGATCGATGCATTCGACATACATCTTTGGCACAGGTGTTCGTCGCCAACCCGAAGAAACCACCTCAAATCGAAGCAATACTACGAAGAAACAAGGAGAAATTGCTGACGTTCTTGAAGGGCTTCCATAATGATAAAGAGGATGAGCAATTCAGTGTACGTGTGGATGTCTCGAGTTCCCAGTCGAAAACACCTGATCGTTCTCGTGCCCCCACAGGACGAGAAGCAATTCCTGATTGGTCAAATCCTGACTCTGTAGCACATCCCATTTTAGTTCCCCCGCATGCCCACTCCGTGTGGACGATCTTATACCGTCGACGTGTAATGCAGTCACGCAATCAATTAAAGCCCTAGTGGGAACTAAAGCGCCAGCTGGCGCACGTAACAAGTGGTATACTGTGGTATATGTAAGAACGAGAAACCGAGGCGTATGTGTAGACAAATTCCAGAAGCTGTCAAAAAGAAAAATCCACGAAACCAGCGCTGTCACGGAGAGGATGCCATGGTAACTGGGTGGTTTGTCAGCAATCCAATGGCCACCTTCTTGGCTCTGCTGGCGCTCAACGGCGTGGTGCTAATTGGATGGCCAGAGACGGTCGCAATCGTGGTATGAGCTCTCGTTCGGATAAATGAACTATGAGTGGATCAATGTTCCCAAAGAAAAGATCAACGAGGGGTGGTGAGGCTCACGTTCCGGCCCTGATGAGCTCCGAGAGTCTCGCATGCTTCTTTGCCTCCATCATGTACAACCCAGTGCTAGGGATCGCATTCTCGTAGTCATCGCTGCACACTCCTTTAATGACCGGTGGGCCCGGAGTTCTGGACCGAGCAGGACCGAACATGGACTCTGAGGATAGCGTCACTTTTTCGAGAGATGGGTTGGATGACATAACGAGGAGGAGTTCGTTCCAAATGGCCGGGAGCTGTGCGCGGACCAACTGTAGGCGAGGCGACTCACTGAGAGCTTGGGCAAAAGGGAGGGTGACTGGTGCTGCAGACATTCGAAAAGCGATGTGAACAGACTCCTGAAAACAGACGAACCAGGTGAGTTTCAACACACGGACGAGAGGGATGAAGTACTTACAAGGCCCAGCCAGCCATGTATAACTCGTGGCAAACGTCCCAGGACATATTGTGGGCGGGGATGGGTCAGATATGTGTTGGGGTCTTTACGTATTGTAAGATGCACGATCGAGTCCCGCTGCTCCAGAGCGGAGCAGAATGCCTCCGCATCGACATCGCTGGTATTAGCCTCATTGCCAAATGTGACGTGTAAGGGTCGCGGTGAACCACCGAGACCGCTGTCTAGACAGAGGTCGATGCTGTCCACACGCTCACAAGCCGTAAACACGGCGGCGGAGTCACGCCAAATACCACCAAACACAAGCCCTCGCACAGCATTCGCCAACGAGGGGTACTGCGTCAGGGTTTCGAGCACCGCAGTGACCTGTTTGGCTGACTGGAGGTGGAGAGTGTGGTAGAAGAGGGGTGAGGCGATTCGCAGGAATTGACGCGATACTAGTAATGGTGCAAGACGGCCGCGAGGTTGACGAGTGACGACGTCCCACACGGGTCGCGGGGAGTGAGGAGGACGCGGTGCGACGCAGAGTGCCAGTATGCGTGCTAGGAGCTCTTCGGGGAAGGAGGCCAGTGAGTGGATTGGTTGGGACATTCTGATGGATTGGATGGCAGTACGAAAAGGAGACGAGGCTTGGTGATCCGGTTTATATAGAGGAGCTTATGTTGGGTGTACTACGGGTGCTTCCTGAACGGAAATGAGGGAGTAGGGGCAGTGGCGCACGAAAAAGGTTGTTGTTATCCGAGCGAAAGGCTGGTAAAGACCGCCGACGTCTGATTCCAAATCGGGCCAGACAATCGGACCGGTGACCCACCTTAAACTTAATTAACCCCCCCGCCCCCGGCCTCCTCAACGTTTCGACGGCAGCGTGCTGTGACTGCGCCCACAGCTCCTCGTTGCCACAGACCTACAGGCGGGCGGGTCGTCTGTTGTGGCACTACATCCTTCCGCGGAGAGACCGAAGGCTATCATTGATGGCATGGATCAAGCCCCGTGATGCCACCGAGGCTCAAGTATGACCCCTAGAAGTTCTCTGCAAACTCCGTGGTCAATAGTGTACATATGCCATGGCAACAGCCCAACATCGTCTATCATACATGATCATATATTGATGACGAGCCGCGGACCGAGCGACTCCCACCCGCTATTGGTGGTTGGTATGGTGCAGGCCAGCCATCTTCTCCTCAGCTTGGATACAGAAGCCCCCAGCCCGAGGCTCAAGTATGGCCCGAAGCTCTCCTACGCAACCGGAAACACCCCCGCTATATCCACACCTCGCTCTCGTCGTCCGCAAGATACAACACCTGCAAGCAAACAGATGCTGCACGACCGTCGTCCCTTATCCCAAGCCCTCCCCTCGATAACCCGGAGGATAAGCATTGCGCTGATCTACTCTGCAGATGAATCACACTTGAGCGTCAGACTATTAATCGAGGAACGGGAAAACGAAGCACCATCCCCAATATGTATATAGAATAAAACGTTACCGAGCATCCACTCCCTACCCCAAACGAAACCAGGAACCCGAGTCCCGAGATCGTGTAAGGGAGCAGACTCGACGATAACCGATATGACGTTGAAATACCCGGACGCGTGCTTCTTCAATTTCATGGCGTGGTACCCCAGCGATAGCATATAATGCAGGTCACAGCAATGTTCAAAAATACCGAGATTGAAAAATACGGCAGGTCAAGTCTTGAAGTCAGGCCAGAGAAGAGGTCACCCCTGGAGAGCTGGAAACCCAGTCGACCGCCACTCCAAGGGCTGGTGGTTTTAAAACCGAACACGGGTTGAAACTTGAAACAGACGCTCACCTGGCGTGGCCATCCATAAACAGATGGTACGATGATGACGCGATAGCTATTTCACACAGTCCGACAGGGATAGATCTAGACCCAACAAAGTCGGCGATACCAACGACAAACGAACTGAGTCTCACCATGAAGTTGCAGCAACGACAGCAGTCGACCCAAAAGCCATGTACCAATCCGACATATGAATCGCCCAATATTGCCCAGGACCGCCTGGATAGCCTCTATACTCTATCCACATTGTTTCGTTGAATACTGCCTGGGTAGCCAACCAGACCGAGACCAAGAAGAGCATCATGGTGCTGGAGAACGCGTACAAAACGTCAGAATTTTTCCTCCCTTTCCCAGCTGGATCTGCATGGTCTTGAAGTAGACAACAGGCCCGATACCCATATGGACCAGTGAGGTGTATGAATGAAGGTAAAGGCCATTGGACTTACCGTACAAGACATTGGCCAACGCAGGTGTTGATTTGGAAGAATGTGTCATCAGAAATGGCCTCAGAAGACATGTTCGAAGAAGTTCACACATATTATTCAAGTTGATCACCTTTTTATCCCACCCTCTCGGTCCCAACGCCTATCCTTACGTTGCAGATGTGACAGAAGAGTACTCTGCAATGACCGCGGCTAGACTGGATGACCCAGGACATGTACATCAGGATAGCACCTACCATGTAGAGTCTCCCGCCTGGACGAGCCGAAGAAAAAATCAAGGGTCGGCTCGACGTTCCCACCCCTACTTGACAAAGAGGACCTAGTTTGTGGGTGCATTTTCCTGCCGCGGCGCTTCCAGTCCGCCACTGGGGGCGACGTACCTGCCTCCTGATCGTCGCCTCCACAAAATCCAACACTCGCAAGTTCAGAAAACGCTCGAGAGAATAATTGCGGGGCCATACCGCCCCCAAGCGCCCGCCAATGACACATCACTCGTTATCTCCACAGGCTGCAGGTGTGGCATGTGGAAACCTAGATTAACCTCCAGTAAGGACTGGGTGAAGGGGCAACTTTGTTTCTGGGGTGCAATGAGTCCCCTAATCGGTATCAACGTTAAGCACGCTCGGGAATGAACATCGAGGGAACGCCGCTGGGTGTACACTGTGAACTTGGTGCTTGGGATATCGTCCTGGCCCCAGGGCTATCACGGCATCCAAATGAACCTCGAGTTTGGTGCAGGGACTGAGGCTTCGAGTCTTCAAGAAGCTTGAGGGCTGAGGGCTGGGCTTTGAGGGTGCGCCGCGCTCGCCAATCTGCAGGTCGAGAAGGTGAAAAAATAAAATTGCAACACCTCCATTCTGATATCGCACAGGCCATCAGAAATTTGGTGAAGAAATGACATGCCCATATATAACATTACCTATTATATAAAGTACACATTAAGCATCAGAATGATACACACTCTGGGAATGCTATTTAATCTCCACTGGACATTTTGGTGTAGATCAAAAACTATCAGTTATACTCGGTAGTTCATATCAACCAGTACTAGTATGATAAGATAGGCGTCGTTCATACTCAGCCAACATCACGTGGTGTGACATTTCTGTGACACACCTCCTTTTGGTGCAAAGCGGGATCTGAAGGTGATCCCAGGGTTTCGCACTGCAAAGCTCGAGAAAACACAACAGCAACTTCGATCACTATGATAAAATAGGGGAGCTCAGAGTTGTCGCTGTTGGTCACGTGAACGCCGTAGAAAGGACTTAGCCAACGTTAACTTAGTATTATGTAATCCATGTTATCGGGCATCATCAAGCCACTTGCAGCGAGATCACTGATCTTGCACATCAACCATGGTTCGAACAACACTACATGACCAATATCTTGCTTATGATCTTGCAGGCTGTATCTCACCCTCTGGAAACTCTTGAAGACCTAGCACAAAAGCTTAATCTTGATATTGGCTGTATTTTGGCTATACATCAAACCCAATATCTGCAAGGTTGGCCTCCTGTGCTCAAGTCCAGTAGCTTACACCTTGCTTGGGAGTATGCTCAATTCCCATCTGATCATCACTGCTTCGTCAACATGCTACGTGTCTCCCCTGAAGTCTTCCAGGTCATTTTGTCACTTATCAAGGATCATCCAGTCTTCTTCAACAATTCTGGCAATGCTCAGGAGGCAATTGAGGTTCAGTTGGGGGCGACATTATATAGGATGGGTCAATATGGCAATGGTGCATCACTAGAGGACATTGCCCACTTTGCAGATTGCTCCAAAGGTGCAGTAGAGTTATATATGAAGCAATGCTTTCATGCCATAGATACCATGCATGATGCCTTCGTATGCCTCCCCACAGCCACTGAAAAGGAGCAGGAAAAGTGCTGGGTAGATGGGCATCTTGGATTCAAGGGTACATGACAGGAGGGGTGGGTTATGTATGATGGCACCATCGTTCCTCTTCATGCAAAGCCAGCTGTGAATGATGAGGCTTATTTTACCTGCAAATCCAACTATGGCCTCAATGTCCAGGTATGAGTCATATCCTTGTACAAGATTAATCTAATAGTGTCCTATATTGGAAACCTCCCTTCTAATCTCTGCATTGTTGACTACTCACATGGCATGATGGGATCAGCTCATGATGCCTGGGCATTTGAGCATACTGCAGCAGTCAAATACCCTGATTGGTTCTTTCAGGGACAGGGGTTTGAATGGGCCAACTCAGCCTATGAGGTCTCTCCATGGACTATTCCTGTTCATGAGAAGCCTGCTGCATTTGACTATGCTGTGGCCAATATCCCAGTTTGCTCTGAACATTGCATGGGTGCATTGAAAGGACAATTTCGGTGCCTTTGAGGGCTTTGGGTCAATATCAACTCCAATTCACAACATATTGGAGCCTGCCAATGGCTCTCTATTTGCATTATCTTGCATAATCTGGTGGTTGAAGTTGAGGGAGGACAACACAGAGCATACTTTGCCTTGCAGTACAGAAGGGTAGAGGAGGAGGAGGAGGAGGAGGAGGAGGAGGAGGAGGAGGAGGATAGGGGACCACATGAAGAGCCACTAGAGGAGGAGAATCTTAATGGTGAGGCAAAGCATAGAAAGCTGGTGGAGGAATTATTTGCCTTTCAGAACATGTAAATGATAAATGTAGATGGGGAGTAAATGAGTGACTACAGTTGGTGACAAGGAATGACTTTAGTTAGTAATAAAGAGTGACTATTTGGGTTAGATTGATTAATCCAGATCCCAGTCAGGAGAGTACTGGCAAGATCGCTTTGCAGGGGGCTCACCACCTTCCAACTTCCTTAACTCTTCTTGGTACTCCTCTCTGTTCCATACACCTGCCTTGAACTCCTCCAAAAGGAGCTGATGCTTCTTAACGATTAACTCTTCCTGAGCACAAGCATTAATGGCATCAGTATTAGATCTAGAATAGCAGTGAGACTCCCAAACAGCAAAGGAAGATTAGGACACTTTACTTGTAAATGTCTATTAGAGTATCCTCAATGGTATGGTTCTTTGACACCTTCTGGATACACTCCTTGGCCTTCAGAACACT